>LSSL01000461.1:9244-23506 GCA_001953115.1 Smittium mucronatum | reverse complement strand
AATATAAAGATATTATATTGATACAAATTTTGAGAAATTGAGAAATTGGGCTGAATTTGAATAAAACGCGTTAAATTGATAAATTCGCGTTCATTTGAAAATGGTACCAAATTTCAAATGATTCTCAATTTTTCAATTAAACGCGTTTATCCAAGAATAAATACATTTTCTTAATTTCTAAAATTGTATATTAATATATCCAATTACTATATAATTTCAATAAGCATTTGAAAAACACGATTTTATTTTGTTTAATTTAGATAATAGTCAAAAAAGCTTTTATTTCATTCAAAGGCCTGAATTGTGTTGGTAGCATATTAAATTATCAAAATTGAACTATAAAAAATTTTCAAATTGAAAGTTTGTTTTTTCTATAATGCTTTGTGCTGCTAAAGTATAACCAAAGCATTTAATTTAATACTTATGACCATAAGACTTTCTCTCAAGGTTTATTTGAAGATTTTCTTGTAAATATATTTTATTTCCATAAACTGAAAGTTATAAAGTGATCTAAAAACAGCTTTTGGGGATAAAGGGTTTAAATTAGTTAGTTTTGTTTTTTTTAATAAACGGATTGGCTCTGAATTAAAATTGTTGTTTGTGAAAAAAAAAAAAAACTTTTTCAATAAACAACGGATTGGTTTTATTTTTAAAGCTTTTATTAGGAAATGGACTTTTTGATTCAAGATTTAATAAGGAAATATAAGAAATATTTATAATTTTTATGTTATTAAGGCGCTTTGATGGACAGTTCTAGGTGGACCTTTATTTAAGGTCACATAATACTTTCAGTAGCTAAACTAAAAATTATTTATTAGATTCAGAGTGTTTAGTTTAACTTCGTATATAGAAAAAAATGGAGAGAAAAATGAATATGATATTTTATCAATGCTTTTTTGTAGATTCTTATCTAGATGGAGTGATCGGAAATATCGCAAAAAAGATAACTGTTACCTCACGCTTTAAAAAATAAACAAGGCTACTCCCGATTTTCTTTGAGATATAAAACTAAAAGATTATTGGTTGAACTTTAATTTTAGTTCCAGTTTTACTAGTGTCTTTTTTTTATTAGGAAGATAAAGAGGGAATTTTTAAGATATGTTGATTTACTTTTAGAAGTAATTTTTAAGAGTGAAAATTCGATTTCAAAAAGCTTTATTAATATTTTATGGGTGATATAAACACCCTTTTTAACCCAAAAACCTCCGTTATAAGTAACAGTTGCACTCACTTATATACTTTTTAAGCTGACGATTTACTGATTATAAGCGTATATATTATATCCAATGATATTAATTAAGAATGCACGAGCGATTTATTTACAATTTTTGTAACTGACTAATAAAATCTTAATGATGATATTTTATCTAATGGGAAATTTCGATAAAAAATCTGTGGAGTTTTATCGGTTTTCATTGGTTAATATGGCTTTAAAAATGTAGTCTGTCGAAGCTTCCCAGAGTTTGCGGAATTTTCCTGTTTCTGTTTATTTTTTCCAAATTCCATTGAGAATAAACATTTAAACTAAATTTTATTACAGTCAATGGTTTACATAGCAAAAAAAATTGCGGTCTTGAAAGGAATCCCGAATTAGGATCTTATCGATCTCCCAGTTAAGGAGGCATTAAAATATTAACATTAAAGCGCCTGTTTCAAACCGAATACCCTATATGGTTTTCTTAATATAGAAATAACTATTAACGTTTTATAATGGCACTTTTATTATATTATGTTAATCTACTCCTATTTCAGGTAAATTTGCTAACAGAAAAAAAAAAAAAAAGTTAGTTCCTTGGGAATAAGTTTTGATAATAATTACTAAAAATGAAAAATCTGGATTTTCATATGGATAATGGGAGCTGTAACTTGATTATTGAAATATTCGCATTTCTTCCGCTTTAAGGCCTCTCAAAATAAAATACCAATTTGCAAATTTAAACATGGTTAATTCTATATAAGACATGACTCTTTATTCTATTTAAATCATTGTTATGTTATATTAAGAAAAATAGATATAGATATTGTGCGTTCTGGAAAGAGGGATTTAGCCGCCTATTTTACTCTAAGGTGATTATAGTCTTCCTTTTTGGTAGAGATGAATCCTTTATTTTTATGTATTGGTTTCCTCTTTTTCGTTAAACTATAGTTAAGATAATTAAAATATATTTAAGCTATTGATCAAACCGTTTTACTTAACCGGTTATTGGTAGTAAAACATACTTGTGTTAATAAAAACCCACCAATAGACGTTTAATATTATCAATGGCTTAATCCAAAATTGGGCCAATAAATGTAGAGTAAAAATATAGGTAGTAAAATAAAGAGGTGAAAGGCAGTCTTTTTTGTTTTTTTGTATCACGGAATTTTATTGTAAAGGTGAAAGGCAGTCATATAATTTTTATATGTCAGTTATATATGAATTAGTATTTTCATCAAACCAATAAAATATATATATGTAAGGCTTCTTGTAATTTTATTTATAATTACAATTCTGTATTACCCAATATATTTATGCATTATGTCAGTTATGTATTTTCAAATTAGGAAAGTGGTAAATTTTTTTGTCTTTTAGGGCCTGTAGTACAAGAATGGCCTATATTTTTCGGTCTTTTTTTTTCTCGAAGTGTTTATTTAACCCTTTCAGGACGAAGGTGCAAAAAATAAAATTCACTTTTTTCTCAAAGTTTTCATTAGAATGATATTAGTTTTATGCTATTATTTAATTAAGAAATTAGAACAACTGAAGTTGTTAATTTACGCAAATAAGAGCGAGACTTAAGTTTGAGGCCAGAAAGGAATAACTCATTTGTTTCAATGTGTTAAGAGTTCCAATTTGCTAATTTCAAATATAAACCAATAGTATGTTAATTTATTATAGCGGAAATCATAACAGGATAAATATTGGCCATGAAATCGCACGAAATGATCCGCCGACGACGAAGGGGTTAAACTATTTTTTTCGGTTAATACAAATATCTTTTTTAAAAAGTAATGTACATAGTTGGTCTAATTTTTATTGTACCATGGTTAACCCTTTCCTAGCTCAAATTTGTGCCTCCCTCCCATTAATACTTGAAAAATGTTTCAATCCGCTAGATTTCCTAATCTATCCAATAATGTATAAATATTGTTTTTTTAATAGCGGCATTGAATAAAAAATGAAAGTGTCAGAACCCTCTACTCCCTCACTATAAATTATGGCTTAATATTTTAATCAGCCAAATAAATAGCCTTTAACTCTAATATATGTGGACAGCCCCTAATTAATTTTATCTTAATATTTATTGGTTAAAATAGCTTAATTAAATATGTTAATTAAATATGGAATAATCATAGTTTGGGAATGCAGGACAAGGAAAAACCTCCTGTGTGAGAAAAAACCCTGTTTTCCAGATAAACCCTTATATATGGGAGATTCTTTTCAAGACGAGGCTTTTATTCACTGTGTAAACCATTGGATGAAATAAAGCATTATTTCGCCAAACCAGTAAAAATGAAAAAGCTCACTAGCTTTGTAATAAATTTCCACATTATTCCAATAGAGTGTTTATTTATTAACCTCGCTTCAAGAAGAACCAATAGGTTTATACAATACCCTACTGGTGTATTTCCAAATTTGGCAGGTCGTAATAATTCAATAGGGATTTGTCCGCTTACCTTAGAGAATCTCCCATATATGGGAGATTCTCTTTGAGAGCGGACACTTTACTACTAAATTTTCACTACTTTCCTAATTTGGAAATATGCTATAGTTTAAAACATAAAGTTATTGGGTAATTTAAAACATGTATTTTATAATCTAATTTTCTATTGGTCAAGCCTTTAAATTTACTAGAGCCAGTAATTTTTTCTATTTTTATTGGAAAAGTTGTAAATAAATTCTTGTGTAGCCAATAGTCTACACAGCAAAAAAAAGTCTTGTCTTCGAAAGAGTCTTCCATATATAAAATTATCAAACATCGACAATGCCCGAGCAGACTACCCCTACAATTGGGTGTACCAACTCAGTGTCAAAAGAGCCCCTCGACGAAAAAAGCCATTTTTGTACCATCGACCTCGAAATGGTTAAATACGTTTATTTTCACAATAAAAACCAATTATATTTTTGGACCCAGAAAAGAGTTTTTAGAGGTGTTTCGGCTCTCAAATGGAATCTCCATTATGCATAACCTGTGGTATGAATCATTTTTATCCGCTAATAGACGCTGATTTTGAACAGTTATTGGGTGGAATGGTATATGAAATATGCAGTAAGTCGTCAGCCCTGACACCTGTTTTAAATGGGAGATTCTCTTAGAAAGCGGGCACTTTGCTACTAATTTTTACTACTTTCTTAATTTGGGAATATAGCCTCAATACAATATAAAAAATTGTTGGGTAATAATTACTGAAACAAACAAGATTAATTTGTTGCTACTGGAGAATGGGAAATTCATTTCAAGGCCAGACTTTTTTTCACTATGTAAACCATTAGTTACGATGAAATTTAATTACCAATAAACCAATAAATTTAGTGTGCCAATCTTACTTTTAACAAAGCTTCAACATTTTGTCTGTAGTTAGTTTCTCGAAATATAAATTTAAACTAACCAATAAATTTATACATTTTTTTAGTGTGATTTCCAAACTAGTAAAGAAATAAAATTTTAATAAGGAAGTGTCCACGCTTAAAGAGAATCACCCAAATGACTAATTTTAGTTACTTTAATTTTTATTAATAATTCTGCATATATCCATATTGAGCAAATAGTATGAATGATGAAAAAGATTATGGTTTAACTGTTTCGTCTCCATGTATGCTAAGTACTCCGATTCGCTAAATTTATGTAAACTTATTAGCCAATTTCAAAATTTCAGCCAATAGAATGTTGATTTTTTTAATGGAAATCAAGGCAATATAAATATTGGTCATGAAAATGGCACGGAATGGCCCACCGGCGACGAAAGAGTTAAGAAAGAATCTCCCAGTTCAATTATTCAGCATTTTCCTTTAACCCTTTCAGGATCCAAATTGTAACTTCACTCCTATTTGTGTAAATTAACCCTTTCAATTGGCCCAACTTCTTTATTTATCCAATGATATACAAATGATAATAGTCTAATGAAAACATTATGCAAAAAGAAGGCCATTTTTTGCACCATTGCCCCTGAAAGGGTTAATGAACAAATAAAATAAAGAATCATAAAGAGACAAAACTAGGATAATGATTTTGACTAAAAAATGTAAGTGACAAGCAAAAGTAGAAATAGATTTTCATGAAATTAACCCTTTCAGGATAAGCAGTACAAAAATTTAAATAGTTTTTCGGTCAATGCAAACGTATTATTAAAAGTTGAATTTCACGGTTGGATAAATATATGGGAGATTCTCTTAGAGGGCAGACGCTTTCCTACCAACTTTTTAATACTTTTTTAATTTAGAAATATAGAATTAATAACAAAACGAAATTATTGGTTAAACTGCGGTATAGATTGAAAAAAAAGAATTCATCTATTTGAAAAATGTAGAAAATTTATTAGGATAAGTACATTTTTTCCATTTATATTGACTTGAAGTGACTAAAATTTTCTGTAGCCAATGGTTTACATAAGAAAAAAAAGTCTGGCCTTCAAAAGAATCTCCCATATATATCATCGAATGGAAATATTAAACTTCATAAATGAGAATATAATGCGCTTTTGGATCCTGAAAGGATTAGTCACCCACTAAATAATATCCATAATTTTGATTTTAAAAAGAAAAAATGCCAAAATAGGACCATGTATCACCATAAATGAATACAACTGGGCAATGTGTTTATCTTCAAGCTTAACCCTTTCCGGGCCCAAATTCTTGAGCCACTCCTGTTTGTGTGTATTAACAATTTCAATTGGCTTAAATTATTGATATAACAATGTTATGTAAGTATTATCAATCTAATGAATGTCTTTTTTCGCCATCTGTCCTGAAAGGGTTGATGGCTTTTCCATCAAACAGGTGATTTGATGGTACTACATTTCGTCATAATTAACGATTTCTCCTTAAAAGCTCCTGCTTTTTCCTATATTCGGGCATCAGTATTTGATAAAGAAACTTACAAATGAATATTGCATATTTGGTGTCAAATATATGGTCTAGTTTTGTTTTTAAATTAATTACAAATTATCGATCTAGTTTTACCATTTCCTGTGTATGGATAAAAAATTATTGAATTAATAGATTATTGGAAGATGTCGTTGTGAAAGAGACACTAAAATACGCTTCTGAAGTATCCGCCAAAATTTTGACCCAGGAAACTATGGAAATTAAAAAAAATTCGGTGATTTGATCAAAAGTGGTAATTTAAATGGTTTACGTCAAAAAATACTAAAAATAGGGAACCTACAGATAGATTCGATGCATTTAAATTATACGGCCCGGTTTAGAGCAGCATTTAGATATTTATTGGGGTGAAGAGAAAATTCTGCTTTCTACAGAAAATATAAATATCCCCTCATCGTTAATAAAAGATACCATTGAAAATAGTAAATATTTATTGCCTTTCGAGAGCTATACTTTAAAATTTAAAATCCAAAAATGTCTTTAATCTCTCAATGCTGCAATACTCCACCTGTTCAGGCTGAATACACCCCTATTGGGGAAAAGTTCAAACTGAAGGAAGATTTAGAATGTTATATTTCCGGAAGTAAGGATTCGAAACAGGCTATTATATATATATACGACATTTTCTGCCTTCATCCTAATGCTTACCAAGGTGCAGATATTTTGGCCAAGAGTGGTTACCGTGTCATATTGCCTGATTTTCTAAGGAATACTCCTCCATCTGCAGAGGCTTTGGGTGACGGCCAAAAGTTTGGCCAGTGGGTCAAAGAGAAAGGCTCTTATGAGGTTTTACAGTCCGACTTTAATGCTGTTAAAAACTATCTCGTAAATGTCGAAAAGATCGATAGAGTATTCCTTATTGGGTTCTGTTGGGGTGCTAAAATGGTTATGGAACTGTCAGCTCACGATAAATTCTATCTTGGTGGTGCTTTGGTTCACCCTTCTCTTTTAGATATCAGTGATTTTGAAAATGCTCAGGCTCCTATGATAATTTTGCCTTCTCAAAATGAACGTGATTTCTCTAAGGACTACGAGGTACTAACTGCCAAATCTTTCGGGCCTCTTTGTTATCAACAAAGATTCGATGATATGATCCATGGTTGGTGTGCTGCTAGAGGCGAATGGTCTGATCAAAAGGTCGCTGAGCGTGCAAACGAGGCTTTCCGTGCTGTAGTTTCAGGGTTCTCAAAAATAAACAGCACTGCATAATCCTATTATATTTATATAGTTAATACTGATTTTTGTGCACAAATCTCTATTTATTGCTCATCCATGAACTAGGTATCTTTTTTCTATCAATAAACACTAACTAGCATCATCTTCAGAAACGTGTCTCCGGATTATTTATTTAATCAGATTTATGATAACTGATTTTATTTTAATACTTCGAGTATTTCTTGCTTTCATATTTTTTGATTTCAATAATTTTTATTTATTTTTTAACTTCTTAAACATAATGAATTTTGGTTAGAATCAAGACTGCTCTATATCGCCTGCATTTTTATATTTTTAAATTAACTCCCTTTCAAGGATATCAATGATACACCCATAAATGTAATCATCTCCAAGATACTTAAACCTCTATTTGAGAATGACTTCGTTCCATTAACCAAACCCAAGGATAAAATGCTATTATTATTAAACAAAACAACTGACTGGCCGGTCCGGTAGAAAATTACTGTGGGTGAGACTAAATAGTCAAAAAAAGATTTGAATAAAAAAATACAAATAGTGGGACTGGAATTCTGCCGCAATGGATCAAGTTCTAGGAAGGCTAGGTACATAATAAATTTTATTGAAAACAATCATAGTTAGTATGATTGCATTTCATGAATAGTTAAGCTTAAAATTTTGGACTTTCGAACCTATAAAGCTTTCCCATAAACACCACAATGATCATATGGGTGACTGGTAGCGCAGATCGGGTAAAAGAACCTTTTTGTTATAAAATTTAAAGACGAAACGTTTATGATTATATTCGACAGAAAAATACAAGAATGAAGGAAAATAATTCACTGGTGGAATATGGACAAAAAAAATTGTGGCAATTTCCAATAATTGAACCCTGATCTAAACCCTGGGGTTCAATGAAATCGAAAAATGTGTGTAAAGATCTTTTGAAAGGCTAAAAGACTATCGATAATAATTTTAAATAGGCAAAATTTTTAAAAAGTATTTTTTCATTCTGCAAAAAATATGTAACTAAAATTTCTAATACATCTTATTTATTTTCACACTAATGAATAGCATAGAAATGGGAAAGTAGACTGATTCATATCTGAGCCGATCAGATCTGGTTATAAAGATCAACTTTCTAAATTAATCAAACCTCTATTGGGAAATGTTGAAAAACTTCTTTTGAGATGGGGGGGGGGGTGACTAGAATTCTTTAATTCGGCTACATGGTGACATCACTTCTAAATCTTCTGCGAAAAGCAAGTAAATTTTAGGTAGAAAACAGCGTTGATATAAAACCTAAGCTTCGGGTTCAAGAAATCCACCGCCCTCGTAAAACTAAAATCAGCGATAAATGAAGTTAAGATAGCGAGTATAGGAGAGATATGTTGCATTTTTTTCGAAGACTTTGGAATAAATTTGTAATTGGTTTTAGTTTTTCTTATAAAAAATCCCTTTTTATGGTTTACAGACCCGAGAGAAATGTTTTTAAGATATTTTATAATTAAATCTTGATTAAAGTTAGGCTAATATTCATTGAAAATAATAGGTATAATTTTAGAAATTCATAATACTAGTATTTTTTAGGAGATTCATCTCGAAACAGGAGGATCAGATCCACTTGACACAAATCGTGAAAATTTTATTTCAGTAAAACCAGTGTTAAAATGGGATAGATTTCGGTATCTAATTTCTATTTGAGAAATTCTAATCGTATTAACCTTCTTAAGGTAGAACTATATTTCTATTATATCTGTTAGAGATACCCCATAGATACAAGCTTAAGGAATTTTTAAAAAAATCTTATCTAAAATGAGTTTAATTTATTAATGACTTAATCGCATCTTAAAAATATTTGAAAAGCAGAGTAGTTCTCATTTTAATTTTTTATTAAATTCTATTTTCGTAGAAAAATATCCAGTAATACAACAGGAGAAATAAACACTTAAAATAATCATATTTCCTTAACCTTAATATTTTTTGATATCTTTTTGCTGTATTTCATACCGGCTTTATCTTGTTTAATAATACTTTAAAAAAAAAACACTTTAAACTGCATTTGAATAAAGCGGAACGCCGTATCTTGTGAAATATTAAGTCATGGAATACTCATTGCTGTGATGTAATTAGAATTCTCATTCAAGTCCTAAAACCCTTATTTTTGATTTTTGATTTTTGATTTTTGATTTTTGATTTATTTAATTCTCCAATAAAGTACCGTAATTTTATATGTACATTTTAGTCTATTATTTATCAACTTTTAGGAGCAATCCAGGCTTAAAATCGATCTGGACAGCAAAAGAGAGCTATTTTTTGAACGGAGAATCATCTGGTATTAGCTTTAATTTATAGTATCGCACTTTTAACATCATTAGTGTAAGAAAATACACCAAGATAGCGAATCCGATATTCAAACTTTGAATCTTTTAAAAAAAGAAGAAATCATTAAATATATCTCTGTTGTTACTAATGCCTAAAAAGGTGAGTTCAATACATTCTGATAAGATTATATCATTACAAGCCGAGTTCAGCAAAAGAAAATTGTTTTAATAAAAACCATCCATAGTACTTAAAAATAACAATTGTGAAAAATCTCCTAGTCTCAGAAGTTCCACTACAAAGAACTGAAAACGCAAGCTCAGGACTAGGTCGGTAAAAAAAAATATCAAAAAAATAGCCCTAAATATTTTAATTAAAAAAACACTTCCTGATTTTTCTCTTAAGAGCAGGGATCATACCAGGAAACTGGGACTTTGAAATGGAGCATACTTTTGGGGCTATGGAATAAAACAAGTTGTTATTGAGGCGGGTTTTTTTATGAAGCATCCGAATTTCTTCAAAAACCTTTCAAAAACAAATAACGGTTTCTATTCTCTAAATCAATACAAATTTGACTCTAAAAATATCCTTTTTATCATGATTAGCATAATTAAGCGATTAATTTAAAATTAAAACAACTAAACTTTCTAAAAAAAATTTCAGAGCCAAATTTACAAGTATAAAAAGATATATTAATCACTGTAGTCACCAAATTTTTGGATAGCAGTATTATAAATGAAATGAATAATCTGAATAGAAACTTTTAATTCGATAACTATATGATAATTAAACGCAGAATAAAAAAAGATAAATACCCAATATCTCCCGCGAGAGGAGAATTTTTTTTGTGAAAAAGTGTATTAAATATTTTTGATGAAAAAATTCTTGTGAAATGAGCCTGAATATATGAGATTTTTAGATGGGAAAACAAAAAGAATTTCAACACCTGTAAACTCATAAATCTTTGCGTATAGTTACGCTAATCTATTAAAAAATGAACAGTTTTATTAAATAAAATACTCACTATTCAATTATAATTCAAGTTCAACTCTACGGCTGAGTTAATAGAATATATTTCCGGTTAATAAACTAGGGCTAATTTTTCTCATAAAATTATCAGTTTTTTTTTTTGGATTAATTTATATTATTCGAAATTTACCCAAACAACCCCACTTTCAACTAAAAATCGATTTAGGATTATTAAAATAAACAAAATAATAATTTTTTCATTTTTTTAATATTAAATAATAATCTCAAAAAATTTCAATAGAGGTCTAGAATATAAAAAAAATAGATACTAATTCACAAAAATGTATTTGATTTCTAAAACTGAATAGCTATTCGGTATAGAATTTTTCTTATTTGATGTTTTTCATTTCTTAATCCATGAAGGTTTTTTTTAAAAATATTTTCTATGCACTTAATTAAAACTCCGATATTAATCTAATTACTTGTGTTTAAATATATATTTTTAATTTTGTTGTAACAAAATGGCAAATTTTAAAAAGAAATTTTGATCTAAAATTCTTTATCTCTAAAGTTGTAATTAAAAAAAACTCTTTTAGAACTTGAATAAAACTAGAAATTTTACATTTTTAAAATGTATTGATTCTAATACTATAAATATAAATTATTTTCTTTAAACATAGAGAACTTAATAAATATTTTTATAATGCTTTTGAAAAAAATTCAAAAACTAGCCAAAAGTAGTCTGATATTTAAAATTGAGTCTATTTTAGTCTAATCTTAAAAAAACATACGAATTTTAGCTAAAATTGGCCAAGTTATACCATAAACCTTCGAGATATCGAGTTTAGTTGAGCTAAAATGATTGAAGTTATGAGAAAAGAAAATCTCAAAAAACTTTGATGTAGGAAATTCTCTAAATTAAAATTAGATGATTCGATTTTGATAAATTCGAAAATCAATTTTATTTTAAACTAAAAAGCATTCTAAATATTTCAAAACTATCTGAATATTTATAATATAGCTTTAATAACAACCAAATAGTAAGCCAAATATTTCTAATGTACTAAAAGCAAATTAATTAATTATGATCATATGATAAAAAATATTTTTATTTTTATTTGAAGTGGAAATTTTCATAACTTATGCTGATTTTATCGCTAATCGTGAAAAAATGTGCAAAAAAATTGTTTAAAAAAACAAAAGGTTTAATTTTTATATTTGATTTCAATTGAAACCCCATTAATAAGTGTCAAAAAAGCGAATAATTAAAAATATTAAACGTTTTATTTTCTCCAAAATAATGTTTTTATGAACTGAGATTTAGGATAAAGCAGATTCTTAGATATACAAGAAATCTTACCTGAATATTTTTTTACAAGTTTTTGATAATTTTTTTGGTATGAATTAAGTTTTTATTTTATTCAGTTAAAATAATGATATAATGAATATTAGTTTTATAGTGTCTAAAGTAAGAGATTTTAGCCGTAATCCTGAAAACCATACATACTTATTAAGCAAATGTTATTATGAATAATATCGGAATATAAAACTTGTAAGAAAAAAGCATCATGTCTGCCAAAGAATCTCCCTTATATAATTTTTGTAAACTTACATTTAAATTTTCTAAAAAAATAACAAACATATCTGAATGAAATTTAGTTCTAGTTTTTTTTAGAGAAAAATCTCCGCTTTCCTTGTGCGTAAATATCAGTTTTTAAAATATTTTTTGATTTATACGCTATTTTTTTTTAATTTAGATCAATTATAATTAGAAATAAAACATATTGGTTGTACATAAAGAGATAATAAATATATATTTCTCTAAAAATAGATGAATATGGCTTTGGTAGAAGATCATTTTGTACAAATATAAAATAAATATATATACAACTTATTGACTATTTCATATCATTATAACAAGTTTAAAAGACTTCTCATTGAGATAAGAATTCCATAATAATCGTAGGATTTTTTTTCAATTATCCAGTAAGATATAAAGTTTTCAATTAAACCGTCTTTAAAAAAGAGTACCATTTCCAAATAAATATTGTTTTATTTCCCATAAAAAAAAAAGTTTCCTCAGAGGAAAAAAGGTGTTCTAATAAAAACCCCCAAATTTTTTGTTATTAATCCCATATAGCTATTATTATTTGGTTTGGAATGAGTGCTTTCTAACTTAATATACGGGAGACTCTTTTCAAAAACGGAGTTTTATTTATAAGATTTAAAAAAATCGCATCATATGAATTTATTTTAATATTAAATATTAATAAGGTAGAAAAATATGAGCCAATAATATTTCTTAATTTTGAAAACAAAAAATTTTGTCTTGACGATTTCAATTTTGAATTAAAAAAAGAATTTGGATATTATGTTGTTGATATTATTCTAAATTGAGAAAGTAGTAAAAAATTAACGGTAAAGTTTCTGCTCTCAAAAAAAAATCCCCATAAATATATAATTTCTTTGAATAGGTTATTTTTTTCTTTAAAAGTGTTTAAAAATCATAAATTTTTTTATTTGAATTTTTAAATAGTTTAAAAATTCAGTATTAAAAAGACTGTAATGGGAGGTATTTCTAACAAAGTATATCATAAATAATTTAATTCAAGCAAATTTGCGAGGATTAAAATAAAATAAATTGATTTTATAACTTAATTTTATTTAATATTAGTTAAATTTTTTCTAGGAATTAAAAGTTATCATTTTATTTTATTTTTATTAATAAAATATATCAGGTTAAGGAATGTTATACTTATCTCTTTGTTTTTATATTAAAATGAAGATGTTTATTCGACCCTACGCTTTTTATCAAAAAACCCCCCCCATTATTAATCGAATTATCCAATATGTCATCTGAATTGGTTCAGCAGAAAAATTATATTAAAGAACTTGAAACTAAATCCATTTATAAAAATAACAATAAAAATAATAATTTCTTGAGCTATTTTTTTTGAAAAATTTCTAGCTTTTTTATAAAAAATAAAATCACTGGAATCCTTTAAAAGTATAACCCGAAAGCTAAAGATAAAAATCAAACTATTTATCATTTTTACCTAAAATACATGGAAAAAAATAAATCTAGAGGTTAAAAAAAAAATCTATATTAGTTATTAGCAGATTTTCAATAAAAATTAAACGTTCATTTAACATAAATTTTAAAAACCGGCTTTCTTGAAAATTTGATCAAGAAATATAAATTTAATTTACGAATTTCTCTTTGAGCTTAAATTGAAAATTTCAGCTTAATTGGTTAATTATAAGAAGATTAATTTAAAATTCAGATCCTATTTATAAATTTTTTTATTTTAATAAAAAAAGATAAATTATAATTTAAAACATCTTACTGTGGCTAAATTTGAAAGTTTAAATAGCAATTATAGCTTATTTTTTACTGCTTATACTCATTTATATCCATTAATAATATAATTTTTTAATTAAATAATTAAATTTAGAATAAATGTAAAGTATAGGTTTTATCGTTTCTTAGATTTTCAAAAAATCAATAAATTTATTTTAATATGTGATATCTAGAATAATAAACATTTTTCATAAAATTATTGATTAATGAAAACCTTGTAGCCATCATTATTTCTAAAAAACTTGAAATAAAAGTTCTATAAAATCAAAAATAAATATTTATACTAAGTTAGAAAATATTAATAATAAATCAAATAATCTTAGCTATATTTTAAATACCCTCCCCCCCCCCCAAA
>LSSL01000460.1:76818-96878 GCA_001953115.1 Smittium mucronatum | reverse complement strand
TGTTCGACAGTTTCAGGCACATCTATTTTGCTGAAGGGACAATTTTTTTTATATTTTTCATCTAAAAATTATATATTTGATAGTCGCTGGACGGCCCGGAAAGTCCCCATTCGCATTTTACCTATTTTCTGGATGTTAAGTTTCAAGTCGGGGTATAGCAGCTGTAGATTCATCCAGCTTCCTTTTCCGCCCATTTTTCGGACCACCGTCCACTGGTGAATTTTAGACCGGTTATTTTTATTTTTCCTGTCGACTATGGTGATGTTTGTTTCACCTTTTGAATTTTGAACAAAAAATCTTTTTATCCATCTTGCACTGCCGGTCACCCAGGTAGCCATTCTGGCCTTGATGGGCGATTTAATGAGGCCGGGTATCCAAGTTATTAAAGTTGGCAATTTGCGATATGCTCGCTCTCGAGCAGTGCTGGTTTTTAGGAAGACAGATTTTATCCCCAGCTCGGCTCGGACCCGTTCCATTGCTGCAGACTTACCAACATTGGCAACCAGTCTGATCGCTTTGTCGATTTTGGCCTGGACCGACTTGACTCTGGCTTCACTCATGCCAAAGGTCTCGCCTCCGTAACAGCCAATAGGCATTAAAACTGAATTTATAGATTTTATTTTTAGGCTAACAGGTACATCGCTACGTTTCAAGAAGCTATATGCAGCGTAGTAAGCCTTTCTGGCCATTAATTTATTGTTTTTGATGATCCCAAACACGTCCCATTTATAGTTCATAATATAGCTCAAAAATTTGTACTGATCAGTTTTTAAGATATTTTGGTCTTGTAATATCAGATCGGACGATTGAGGACCGGCGACATTCATTGCACCGCACTTGGATGCATTCACAGTCATTTCCCATGTGTTCGACCAATCAGTAATTTGATTTAATGCAATTTGCATATCGGCATCTGATTCGGCCAATAGCACGGCGTCGTCGGCAAAGAGCAGCCCAGGTATCCTAGAGGTGAGTCCAGGGACATATACACCTTGAATTCCCTTGAAAAGATCGCTAATGTAAAAGTCGAATAGTATTGGCGATGCTAGGCAGCCCTGTCGCAGCCCACATAGATAGTCAGTAGGTTTGGAGACATCATCTCCAATCTTAACAGCCATTTTCAATGACCTGTACAGGCCCCAGATAACGTTGAGTAACTTCCCACCAATCCCAATGGCCTTTAGTTTTTACAGTAGTGCGGTGTGGAACACTCGGCTATTTCCATGTTCAATATTTATTTTGCTTTGATAAATTGGAGTACCGCTGATCAATTTTTCGCAATTGATCAATAATTTATTGAAAATTCTGCAAATTGTAACACTTACAGGCACTGAAGGCGAAAGAGCTAAACAAAAAATGGAAACCATTTTGGTACCATAGTCTCTGTATGAATTAAAATGTTTGCAAAAAAACCAAAGGGGATTCGGGAGAAGCTCCCAGAAAGATTCTTCCACTCCATTTCGGATCAAAAAGGCAATCCTCAATATTCATGGTCTAAAAAAACCTGACACGTTTGGTGAATTATAATTCTTTCATAGTTTAAAGATCTAAATTAAAACAGAAAACTTGATTTGTTATTCTTCACACTTTACTTTTTTTTTATTTCAAGATCGAACCCTTGCCAAATTATAAAAAATTTGCTACAAGATTCCATTTTTTGATACTTTTTTAGTGGTGTATAAATACTAGTTACAAATAGATTTCACAAACAAAAATATTTTTTGGTAAATGGACGATTTTAACTACAGGTTCAATTCCGAAAAGATATGAATAAGGAGTTAAAAATAAGAAAATGTAAATGCAATTCAAAAGATTTATCTTTTGACCAAGCCTAAAAACTTTCATGTAAAACCGTTTTGAGTCGCTTTAATTATAAATAAATCTTAGCATATACTTTTCAAAGCTCTAGTATTCGATAGTCTCCTTTAAAGGGAAATTAAGTATTTTATCCAACCTAACCAAAGAAGAACAATTGGGCTTTGAAACCTCTTCCAAAAATGGATAGAGATATGGTGGATGTGACAAAACAACAGGATAAGAATAAGAAGACTGCACCTCGATAATTGAAATGTCAATCAACGAATTTGAGCCCATTGCAACCCCTTGAAGCATTTCAGTAAAGTCGTTGTAAAGATTCCCATGAACCTCAACCAGATCACTCACCTGATCCAGTAAAACAATCCTTTTTACAGTCTTAGGTATAACACTTATTATTTTTTTAGTGGGAAAGGGGCGATAGACATTGATTCTAAGATATCCAGAAAAAGTTTTATCCAAACTCCATTCAATATTGTTATTGAATATAGAGACGAAGACGATTTCGGCTTTTGGTGAGCCGCGATATGATACTGAATCCTTCCTGTAATTCGCCTTCATTATCAACTCCATTTCATCCTCCATGGTTAAAGATAGAAGCCCCTTAGACTTTAAAGCTTCTTCACGGTAAGCCTCATATCTTTCATTCATGCATTGTGATGGTTCTACAGCATTTGCCAGGCGATAAGTGAAAGGGTTTAAATCGTCAGAATCAAAGTAATTAATCACCGGAATATTAAGTGAAGCTGCAACGATGCTAGCTGCTCGAGTGTTGTCGAAACACTCCTGTGGGGAGGTCGAGGATATAATTGGAATCCCCAAATTTGAAAACGCATATACATAAGATGTATCAAGAGAGTTGAGTCCAAATGACTCGATTGCAACAATAAGAGAAATTGAAACCTTCGATCCCGATCCATTAGGCCCAAAAAGATTTTCAAACAGAGGAAGGAGAGCAGTTATTTTATCTGAGGAGGCTAGTATAGCTAGTCTTTTTTCAGAGCCTAAAGAATTTACATTATCCTCGAAAACTCTTAGGATATCTGACTTAGGATCAACCCTGACTACTTTCACCCCCTTGAAATCTTCTAAAGCAGCAATGCTCTGCATAAAGACAAACTTTTCTTCGACAATGACAGCATCATTAGATTGACCAGCACCAAAGCCAATTCCTTGAAATCCTGTAATCCTGGGAGGAATTAACACCATTTTTTCCTATTTAAAAAACAATAATTTAACAAGTTATTATCTTTTTTAAAGGGAATATTTCCGGAAAAAATATAATCTGGATGAATTTACCTAGAAAAGCAGGATCAGTTTTGACATTATATAGAAACTATTGGCAACTATTGGTATAGATGACTCGAAAATATATTCTTAAATCGGCCCCATTGTTACCCCTATAATTATCTGTAAAAATATCAAATGAATTATCGAATTTTATTACCTAATGTTGGATTTTTATAGAATATTATGTATGTAAATTTTGGTATAGGATTATCAATCGAAATGGGAAATATGCTTGATATATTCCTAAGAGGACTATAGCTTTATCTAAAATTAATCGGTAATTATAATTACTAATATTAATATATCCTGTTTCAGTTGGCATACCTTGTGGAAACTTTGATTAGGTATAAAAAATTGGAGAATTTATTGAGTTAAAATTCTTCTCTTAATGATATAAAAATATAAGCTTTAATTTTCTATTTTTAGAGCAAATAAGAAAATTACAATTGTTTAATTTATTGCGACCACGAACCCATTTATTTCATTAAAACTCTAGTATTATTAGAAATTTTTCAATTAAATATAATTAGAAAACCGAACTCATATTGCAGCCCAAAAAAAATACATATTAAAATACATATTATTATTCGATGGAATTTTAATAAACTAACAATTAATAATCATAAAACCTTTTATTTTTTTATGACTTCTGAATGAAATTAGGACGAAATATTGCAAATTCTTAAAATAAATGACAATTTCCAACGGGTCTTTTAACCCTTAACGGGCCCAAAAATATATTGAGTTCCTATTTGTTAAAAATAATTTGTATATTCGGTAATTTGTAAAATTAATTTAAATACATGTTTTTTCAAAATAAAATGTTTTATTGCCTTAAATTGCGAGTCATTTTTATACATACCGCCCTATAAGGATTAAAAGGTAAATTTTTAAAAGTAGAAAAAGTTTGAAGTATATATCATCACCACACAGAAGTCTCTAGAAATGAGATCTAAATTAAAAATAATCAGCTGTATCCTAAAACATAATAGGGTTAGAAAATATTGAGTTTCACAAAAAAGTTCGGGTTGCGAAAATGAATTCAGTTTCCATATTTTTTTACTTAGATTGTCTAATATTATTAATGCGATATTATCTAAAAAATGTAATTAAAAAATTATGAATTCATTTTTTAGTAGCATAGATATCTTAGAAAGAAAGTATTATTACATTTTCAAAATATTTTTTTTAAACTAGAAACTCTATACATTATGGGTAAAGATTCTTTTGGATTTAGTATATCATTATGTGGATTTAGCAATAAACAAAAGACCAATCAGAGTATCCAACTATACTATATACATTTAGCTAATGCTCAAGTTCATGCTATTACAAATTCATATTTTTGGAGATAATACTACTAAATCATATTTTGATTCCAATCAGGATGCATAATACTTTTCATGTGGAAGCGATAACCCCTCCAGGGGCCAATTTTTTACATAAATTTTTTTGAAATATGCAAGGGGTATAATATAATGTGATAAGTTGCTATAGTTCAATCAAACAAGCTTCAATTTCTCAAAATTAAATGAAGATAAAAATGAAACTTTCTGGACAGTAAGTGCATAATTTTATATTTACACTATAAAAATCCAGATTGGTAGTGTTTTATTAGTCAAAAATAATAAACTTCAAACAAATAAACGAAATAAAAATGAAATTTTCTGAACAGTAAGTGCATTTTTTTACATTTAAACTATTAATTTATTTTTTCGGCAAAGTTAATTTGCCATTTTAACATTTGAAATTTGCCAATGTGGTTGTCAGCATTCGATAAATAAACGCATTTATTTTTTCTAAAATTTCTATTTCAATTCTTGTTTTAATTGATCATTATTTTTTCTATTTGTAATATATACTATAAATGCATTTTAAAATCAATTCTATTGGCTTAATTGAACTTTACGGACTTTACTCTGAAGTCATTTTTGTACAACCGGTCCTGAAAGGGTTAATTACCATGATTTACATTTTTGTCTTAATTTTTCGGATTATATTTTTGAGGTACAATTATTAGTCTGGAAATTTACTCGTAACTCTAAGAATATATAAATATCTGAACTACTTTTCCTATAGCACTATATTCCATCAATATAAGAATCAGAAAATATTAAGAATAATCTATTCACTCCAAAATGTCTTTAATCTCAGCCTGTTGTACCAGACCCCCGATTAAAATGGAATACACACCTAAGGGCGAAACTATTACTTTGGAAAATGGTTTGAAATGTTACGTCACTGGAAAGAAGGGCTCTAAGGCCGCTGTTATCCATCTATATGACATTTTTGCCCTCCGCCCAAATAGCTACCATGCAGCAGACATATTTGCTGACGCTGGGTTCAGAGTTATAATGCCAGACCTTCTCCGTGATCATCCTATAAAGGTAGAGATGCTTGGAGATCGTCAGAAGATTATTAAGCGTCTTAGTACGGTTGGAACATATCCTTATTTGAGGAGTGATCTCATTCTTGTTAAGGAATATTTGAATGGAGAAGGTTTCAACAAGATATTTTTGTCTGGTTACTGCTGGGGTGCTAAATTGGCCATGGCCCTTTCCGCAGAAGATTCATCGTATTTGGGCGGTGCACTATTCCACCCTTCTTTATTGGAAGAAGATGACTTTAAGAATTCTCAGGCCCCTATGATCATCCAGCCTTCGATGGAGGATCCCGATTTCACTGAGTGGTACAAAGAGCTGTTAGCTAAGCCGTTTGGGCCTTATTGCTATTTACAGGTGTACGATGATATGCTTCATGGTTATGCTGCAGGGAGAGGCGAATGGTACATTCCTCATATTAAGGAAAGAGCGGATGAGGCGTTTAATAACGCCATTAGAGGATTCAATCGAATACTAGCAATTAAAGCCTAATTTTAATAGAATTTCTTATTTTTCTGTATTCTCTATGTTTATCCCTTATTTTTTTATTTTAATAAATTTAACAAAGTTCTCAACTTCACGAAATACGATCACTGCTAAATTTTTGAGTGAACGTTAAGAGCTATATTTTTTAACTTATTTTTAAGATACCTCATTACACCAAACTTCCAGGGAGTGGCATTAGTATCAGGTGGCCTGATATTATTACCTGCCCAAAGATATGCCCAATAACAAAAATCAACCATCTGATTTCAACCATTTACGTTGCATTATAGTGGTTAAACCAATTAGATTGGGTTGGTGGGGGGGGGGGGGATAAAAATATTTAATTCGGAGCCAAAAATGTTATTAGTTTTAGGATTTTATTCATTTCGACTATAAATTTTATTGTGAGACTCGATTATCTTGATAGGGTATTTTCATTATTTTGGCATATAAAAATACATCTGCAATTCTAAGGCCTGACAAGCCTAAGTAAAAAAATTTGATATTTTGATACTTTTACTATCTTAAGTAGAATACTGATATCAGATGGACTAATATTAGTATTAAGCTTCTGATACAAACAACAAAAAATATTGTTTTGATTATGGGTTAATTATTAATGCAAAGAAATGGTGATAATAAGAGAAAAAAATTAATTGAGCCAATGCCCTCGAGGTATGGAGCTGCTAGAACGGCAGAGAGGAGTTGGGTATAATTTTTAAAAAAAGCCTCACTTTTTTTAATTTTTTTAAAAAGGTTTTTAGAACTTTTCACTAATTTTAAAGTAAATTTCCCGTAAAAAAATTAAATAAATAAATAAAAGGTCCGAAAAAACAATACTCGAAATAATCAATATTATTTGCAACTATGGCGGAATATCTTAACTGTATTAAAACTGGAGGCTATCTCCCAGTAATATGAAAGAGCCTTATTAAGGTTTCCAGTAACTATTGAGCAACTTCATTAACATGGAGCTTTAAAAAACAGTCACCTAAAATAAAATTCAATAAACCAACCAGGATTGGAAAAAAATATTAAATTTTGGCTTAAGGATTAGGAGAATTTCTAAAATTTTAGGAGTTTCTTTCAAAAGAAAGAGTAAATGGGACTTCATGGCTGATTAAAATATAAAAATGTATATGATCTATACCAATTGGCAGTACTTTCTTATCATATAGACACATAAAACAAATCTTCGTGGGTTAAATACTATAATAATCTGTTAAATTGTTGTTAATAATTTTTATTATTAAAAACCCCTTGGAAAAACAGATTTTTATAAATTGGTTGATGATCAAAAGAGCTACTTGTATTCTAAATAAAGTATAAAAAGGTCATCCAAAACAGCCGATTCTTACACTTTCGATGTAACAAAGTTTTTTTGGCGTCAGGACTGAAGATCTACAGTTAATTTTGCCGAACTTTTACACCTATTAAATATCCAGAACATCAAATTCCATCCTGCAAAAATTAATTATTCCCACAAAAAGTTCACTCTTTTTGTCTATTTAATATTACAATTTTATTTGATAAATATTAGGTGAAAGTTCAGTAGATCTTCGGCCACGCCTCCATCAAAAATCTATATATGAAAAATAAAATTCGATAATCTAAAACTTCTTGTGAGTAATGGTTTCAAAACTTTATTTTATAAATTTAAATGAGTTAATCACCAAGTTTGTTCTAAAAAAGTAAAAGATTATTATAAAATTAAAAAAAAACTTGTACATTATGAATCTATCGGACCATTGATCTTAAATAGAAATTATTGAATTATATACTTTTTAAAAAATCATATCATTTTTTAAACTGAATTTACTCTATACTGTCTATAACGTTTATCAATAAACTACATGGGATGGTTAAAACATCAATCATGAGCGATCTGAAGGCTAATACCAGTCCAAGCTACCCAATCATTTATTTATTTCTAAATTTTGAATGATATTGTTCCAAGCTAGTTGAAGCTCTTATTATTTTAGGATGTTAAGTTAACTTTATGTAAGAAAAGTGCTTTTTTTCTTTCGGAAATTTGTCTTGGAAACTTTTTCTATTATTCAAACCAAATACCATGAAGTTATATCGCTTCGTAATAAATTTGTATTTTCATGCTTATTGAGCTGAAGCTGATGAGGTATATTTATAATAGATCTTTATAAGGATAGGAAGGTGAGGCGTTTTTTTTTAAAAAAAAAACCTAGGATTTTTTTACTAAAACTTTAGTTTATTTGGATATTAGTGATAAAAACACAAAAAATACCAAAGAATTTTTTTTTTTTTGGCACAATAAAAATGAACTCAGTGCTAGAGAAAAAAATAAACCAACTGAGCCTCCATCCCTTCATTCTTTTTGAAGCTCGGAATTGTAAACTTATACTTCTATTGATATAGAAAGATATACGAGAATTTCACCGAAAAATCAAATTTTTACAACTCTGATTCTAAATAGGCCGATTTGGTAGATTTATTTTTGTCTACCTCTCTCCCCTGAATCAATAATTTTATAATAGGAGAAACTACTCTTTTAAAGATTTATCTATTATTTCTTATTAATAAACCATCTAATTTCTCAATGATCGGAAATAGTATTGATTTTCGTCTCCAATTGGGATTAACTTTTCTTTTTTGTATTGTATTCACAGTTGTCTAAAACACGAAATCGATTAAATCTAAGAGCTAATTAATGGTTCTATTTCCTCATGCTATATTATCTAGTACCATGAAACTTTCGAAGTAAGCGGTTGGTTTAGTATATATAGAAAACCTTCGTCTTTGATAAGAGGGGTAGGTATTTCTGAAAGTAGATGGGGGTAACTGGCTATTGCAAAAAGATAACCAAGTCTCTTTTTTGTCAGGAATACTATATATTTTCAAATACTTTGCAACTGTATTCAGTTTTCTGAATAATCGAGCCTAAAAATAAATAAAAAAAAGAACCATTGGACGGTAATCAAAGTAAATCGGTGTGATCACTGGCTAGATTTAGTTTTCGGTGTATCACACAGAAATTAGACGCCATTTTATTTGCTAAGATTCATGAAATCTTTAATTTCATTTGCTAAATTTTCTAAAATTATTCCTACGAGATGATTTAAAAATTATAAATTTATTGCAACTTTTCGCGTAAAAAGAATAAAAATTCTCTATTAAAGTGCGTTTCGTTCAGTTCTGCTGGTTCAAAAAACTACGATAAAAATACATATATCATAAATTCTACTAATCTTCAACACTAAACCAGTTTACAATTTTATAACAACCCCACCAAAATCATAATAATAATGAGCGAAAAGAAAGGATATTACAGCAAAGAAGAATCTCACAGAAAAACATGGGACAAGGAAGAATACGAGCAAAGAGCTCGCGAGAGAGCTAAACGTCTTGCTGCTCCTGAAGACGATTCGAGTGGTGATGACGAAGGTGGCAAAACCAAAAATAAAAAGAAGAAGAGGGAAGATCCCGTTCCAAAAGAGCCTAAACCCATCCTCGATAATTTAAAGGCTCGAGAAGGAAGGGTCAATTTGTCCGGAATGTTGGGGAAGCTCCAAGTCGTGCAAGTATCTGGCATTGCCTCCAAACAGCCTGGATACTACTGCAAAGTCTGCGACGTCACGATCAAGGATAGTATCTCTTATCTGGACCATATCAATGGAAAAAAGCACGTGGCTAATCTCAACATGTCCCTTAAAACGTCTCGCGATACTGTTGATGACGTCAAAGCCAAACTCGCTCAACTTAAAAAAAAAATATCTGACAAAGAAACTAAAAAAGATTATGATTTTCAGGACAGTATCAGACAAACCAAAGATCTCCAAGAACAACGAAAAGCTAAAAAGAAAGAATCTTCCAAACTTAAAAAAACCCAAAAAACTGAAACCGATGCTTTACAATCTGATGCCCAAATCGCCGACCTCATGGGGTAATTAAAATTGTTATTTTTGTTTTTATACTCCTCTTGCTAATTTATCCAAGTTTTCTCTTCTATTCTCATTTTTGATCTCTTTTGATCTTTTTATTTCCTTTGTAGTTTCGGGAACTTTGGAACCTCCAAAAAATAATCGCCTGGCCTACTTTTTTAACCCCTCCCCCATTGCATCTTTCCATTCAAAAGTATTTCGTCTTTTCCCATTCAATTTCCCCTGGGTGCAATTTTTCTTTCTGTTCACGAACAAAAGCCTTTGGTTTTTTCCATCCCATTAAAAAGCTACATATTTAACTTTGATTTGTGTTTATAAGGAATTGGATTTCTTGAAACTTTAAATTAATAACAGCCCTCTATTCCAGAATGCATATGTTCCAACCAGCCACTGTTTTACAGGACATCTTAATTTTAAATTAAATACCTTTTATTCACTAGACTCTTCAAGAATTTGCTAAATTACCATTTTTTAGTATTTTTTAATACAAAACTTTCTTTAAAACATAAATATTTATGGTTTAATGGAATTCAATACTGTTTTAAAAATACTGTTATCCTGATAGAAAAAAAACATATCAAAATTAATTTTATATATCGTAAAATCACATTCTGAAAATCCCAAAATTGTCTTGTCCGATTGGGGCATTCAACGATGCCGATAATCCCAAACCCAGTACTCTTCTAGTATCTCTGGGATCAATAATCCCATCATCCCACAGCCTAGCCGATGAATAGTACGGATGACCTTCATGCTCATACTTGTTGACGATTTTTGATTTGAAATCCTCCATTTCTTTTCTATCCCAGTCTTTTCCTGCCTTCTCGAAATTGTCTATCTTGACCTGTGCCAACACATTTGCTGCCTGCTCGCCTCCCATAACAGATATTCTTGAATTGGGCCACATATACAACAATCGAGGAGAATAAGCTCTCCCACACATTCCGTAATTACCAGCCCCAAAGCTTCCACCGATAATTACAGTGAATTTTGGAACTTGGGCACACGAAACTGCAGTTACCAATTTTGCTCCGTTCTTGGCAATCCCGCCGGCCTCTGCCTCCGACCCCACCATAAATCCGGTAATGTTTTGCAAAAATATTAATGGAATTTTGCGTTTGGAACACAACTGTATGAAATGAGATCCCTTCAAAGCCGATTCTGAGAATAAAATACCATTATTTGCGACTATCCCAACAGGATAGCCATACAATCTAGCAAACCCTAATTCGGAAAATATATGTAAAATAAATATCACACTTATATAAATAATTATACTTTACCTGTAACCAAAGTAGTTCCATACAATTTTTTGAATTCTTGAAACTCGCTACCATCAACCAACCTAGCTATTATTTGTCTAACATCAAATGTTTTCCTAAGATTACCGCCTACAATACCTCCAAAATCTTCAGAACTGTAAAGAGGTTCCCTAGGTGCTATTACGTCGAGCTAGTTTGCCAAAGAAACAAAATTGCTCAAGTTATATTTGTAATAATTAATTGGTAGTTTACCGAAACTTTCTTGTTGATGTTTAACGAAGAAACGATGTTTCGGGCTATGGCCAAAGCATGTTCATCATTTTGAGCATAGTGATCTGTTACCCCGGACACTCGGCCTTTTTTTAATTAAATAAACAAATATTAAGGGGATATATAAATATATATTTATATATATGTATTACTGTGTAAATCGGCACCACCCAAATCTTCTGCAGAAACTATTTCACCCGTAGCAGCTTTGACTAAAGGCGGACCAGCAAGAAATATTGTTCCTTGATTCTTAACAATGACACTTTCATCGGCCATAGCAGGAACATATGCCCCGCCAGCAGTACAAGATCCTAGCACAACAGCTACCTGAGGTATTCCTCTCGCTGACATTGTGGCCTAAAAATTTTTAAAAAAAAAAGCTTTTAAATCAGAAAATTTTGATAAAAAAGATTTTTTTACCTGGTTGAAAAAAATTCTGCCGAAATGGTCCCTATCAGGAAACACATCGCTTTGGTGAGGCAGGTTAGCACCGCCAGAATCAACTAAATTTGATTTAAAAAAGAATTTAGTATCAATAAATAAGCGTACTCCGAACTAATTACCTAGATAAACACAGGGGAGATTATTCTGTAAGGCTATTTCCTGAGCTCTCAGATGCTTTTTGACTGAACCATTAAAAAAAGGTATTTTCATTAATACTAATCGGAACATAAGTAAAAAAGATATTGAGGCTTATATACCTGTGATAGGGTAATATGTTCCCCCCTAGATGAATATGTATATATGTATTAGATTAAATTTAACTCTTAAAGTTGAATCAAGCTCCTAATTACCTTTACGGTTGGGTCGTTACATACTACGACACATTCTTTTCTAGATATTTAAAGAGGAAAATTGGTCTATACAAAGAAAATATGTATATGTATATATATACAATTAAAGTACCCATTAATCTTTCCAATTCCAGTGATTATTCCACCGGCAGGAATATTTTCTTCATACAAATTGTAACCTGCAAACTGAGAGAACTCTAGGAAAGGCGATCTGAAGAGTAAAAGAGTTGTTAGTGGAGTTTAAAAAATACCAATTTGAAGTGTATACCCAACATCCAATAGCCTTTTTACTCTACAAAAGGAAAAGGTTAATATTAATTGTAATATTTGCTAAAAAAAGATGAAATTTAGATAAGGTGGTTTTCTATGAGTGTATAACATACCTATCTCTAGGAAGAAGCTTGTTTCTAGCCAAATGTCTGGAAACAGCTTTTTCTCCACCACCTAAAGATTAAATAAGTGATATTTTTCAAAGAATATATAGAGAGGGAACTTTGTGTTCAAGAATCATTCAAAAAATCAAGAAATTGGAGAGTAAAAAGTTTACCTAGACTGATCTTTTGGATTTTTTGGTTTAAATCTTCAACAAGAGATCGCATAAGTACTTGGTTTTCCTAAATCGCGAGATTTTGGGGACAATTAATGTTTTTGAGTTTTTTTGGGTTAGAGGATTAGAAAAGCTTTTTTTTAAAAAAAATACCACGAACTGAGCTGATCTTTTATCGATAGTATTGGGGATAATATTAATATCTGAATCGGAAATATAACCAATGGATCTACTTTGGATTTTTCGAGGCTGGAACGGAAATCCACCTTGGTATGATCTTCCGGATCCAATCCTTATTCCCAAAGAGCTGGGGGCAGTAAACCTCTTCAAAGAAAACAGTTTTGTTGATAACATCCTTTAAGACTGTTTTATGATAGTATTAATTCGTATATAGTATGACAAATACAGCTCTTTTTATGATATTGAATTAAAAAGAAGAAAAAGTACATCTCTTATCCTAGAATACAATAGCAAGTATTAAGTGTGCCATCCATATTCCAGATGGCCTACAAATTACAGACAGCTCTTTGGCGTTATTTGTCCATGAACTGCATGGGCTCATTGTTACCCAGAAAACCTGAATTTGATTAATATCATTGGTCCCTTCTGTTTTTTCTGTTTTTTCTGAAACCTCTCTGCTCATGGCTACTCGCTACCAAATGAGTGCTCTCCTTATAGAGGGACCGTGCTCATCCTATATTAAACCACACCTATTTTTTTCAGCCAGTGGAGACCATACGTTCCTTGCCTCCCAACAAGCCTTTATAAAAAAATAAGTCACGTATCAATGTGAGCACTTAATCATTGGCCGAAGATGGAATCTGTTTTCAATCCCTCCAAAAAACTCACTTACATAAAAAACGTCTATAAATCCCAGCATCCTCATCATTAATGCTAGCTTACCAATCATGTATGTTTCAAACCGATAAAGATTCGATGCCATTGAAATAGATTAGTTATCCTATGCTCTTCGTAAATTCCCTTTAAAAAAAAAGCCCTATGCTCTTCGCATTAGTATCAGTAGAGAATGGGAGTATGCTGGAAATCAGTGGCACCCATCTCATCCTTTTTTTAAACTAATACAAGTCCCATCGGTTACATTGATGATTCGCAGCTGATTATATCGAGATCGCCTATTTATTTTTCCGGATAAGAGTCTTTAAAAAAACTTTAACCCGTTTTTCAGGTTTAGTTTTTAAAAACTGTTAAAAGCTTGGAGAAACTCCCTAATTGTGGTAGATTTTTATCGACTTGTTTCATTCAAAATAATTCTTCTAAAAACCATAATAGAGGAAAATCAAGTTTAAAATTTTATTATCTTAATTCAAAAAAATTATTACTTGCGATCCCAGGGTAAATTTCGCGAAGCTATTTATAACATGGATTTTGAGTGAAAAAAATAGAAGGTTAGAGTGTTTGTAAACCACGTACTAAGCCGGTTGATGTGGAAAATTGTTCAAACATATAAGGTGTGGTTACAGCTTAGTATACTTACCAAAACTAATTTTCTTTTTATCTGCAATTTTCACATAGGATACACTCCTATTTTTATTTTAAAAAAAAATGTAGGTGCTACCAACCAATAAGCTTTTTTTATTTAAATATATTGGTAATCCATAAAGATTTTGTTACCAAAAACGAATTTTATCAGCTGAAGATAAAAATGATATAATCTAAATGGTGATGGAAAAAATATTATAGCAAAAATTATACTTGATTCTCTTATTTTTTTTCTTGCTTTTATAAAATTTCACTAAAAAAATATATTAAAAAAAAAAAGGGGTATAGTAAAAATATTTATATCCCAGTCTACCAAATCGTCTTAAAATATTTATCGGTTGTAAAATGGATTATTTATCTCCTTTTAATAATCATCAAAAATTAAATTTTGTAGTATTTATAGGCTAATTCAGAGTAACAATAGCCTCTTTATATTCAGTTTTTAACTTGCATATTTCTCAGGGTGCCAATTCCAATTTTTTTGATTTAGGTGAAATATTTAACTCGCCTTTAATCGCTTGGTATATTTATCGTGCTGTTAGAGTCTTTAAGTGATGTTTAGACGAAAAAAAAATCGAAATTTTTTCAAAAAATTAGACTTTTTTTAATTTTTAATTTATTTTATAATTGCGTAAAAAAATAAAACTCCACTCAATTTTAATGATTTTTTATGATTTTTTGAATTATAAATAAATCTTAAGGTTGAACCCCCCCCCCCCCGTAGTTAGTTTTAATAAAAGTGTGCAAATCTTTTCAAATAGATGTAAAGAAAATAATACCAGGTAGAAAATTTCATAGCATATGAATACTCCCAAATGTTATTAAGTAAAAATAAATTTGCGAACTTTTGAGCTTTATTTTTCTTAGGTATGGTTTAATTTGGAATAGTATTAATTTATTTATAACCATAGGCTCAAATCTTAATATTTTCCTTGATATCCAAGTTTCTGGATGTTTTAAGAAAAATATATTTTCTGTGTTAAAAAAAATAAATCTAGTAGTTTTCTAACCAATTTATGTAATTTCTTCGATATTAAATCTACCAAATTATTATTTCTTTATAAAATAATTTAAATAATTGATTTTAATTTAATATATATATTGAGGGTTTTCTTGGATTGGGAAATACTTCTTACGCAAAGTTATGCGTTCCTTTGAAGCTTCAACTTTTTCCTGAAAATTCCCAGTAGATTCCTGAAAGCTAGTAGAATTTTCTGTAGTCATTTTATTTCACTTTGTTAGTTATAGAAATAGTTTTGTTTAAGACTTATTGCGATAAGTTGTTTTTTTTATTGATGTGTTTTTTTTATAGCTAAGAAATAGTGTTAAAA
The DNA here is from genome assembly GCA_001953115.1 of Smittium mucronatum. Taxonomy (NCBI): domain Eukaryota; kingdom Fungi; phylum Kickxellomycota; class Harpellomycetes; order Harpellales; family Legeriomycetaceae; genus Smittium; species Smittium mucronatum. The sequence continues at coordinate 81,288 of LSSL01000460.1, read as the reverse complement.
GTAGCACTTAAAAGAAAGTAACCAAAGTAATGAGAATATTAAAGAGTTAATGCCTTTAGGTACTTTCAGTATCAAGAAATGTTTATTTAAAAGTTGCAAAAAATTATTTGACGAACTATAATAAATTTTTAATGAATTTTAATTATATCTGAAGCGTGTTTTTTTAATGAGATTTCGGCTACAGCGCTTTTTATACAGTAATTTTTTCGTGTTTTATTTATTTTTTTATGATATACGAACTTTTTTTTCCCTTTCTTACATTCATTCTTTCTATTTTTCTTTGATGTAATGTAAAATTATTAAATTGTTGTGTTTTAAATTTTTTTTATCCCTTTTCAGATTAATCCCTTTCTAAATCATTATTTTTGTGAATTGATTTTCAAAGAAAACGACTTCTTTGCAAAAAAATTTCTTTGTAAACTAATCTTTAGCTTATTACCTTCCATTTCCCGTTTTGCAATTAATCGATGTCGATTTAATAAATTCCTTAATTATGATTGATATTGTGGGAGTTCAGTTATTTCCTAATTATAACTTCCACGTATATTTAATACAAAAATTCAGCAATAGAACAACTATAGACTAAAATCTCACAAATAAACATATATAATTAAAGTACCTAGAATAAAAATTAATATCCTGATATTGATAAATTTTATAAATTTTCATTCAATTAACGTTTTCATATTTCAAAAATACTCTTTTCGAAGAAATAATATCCCTTTTATTTTAGTAAATGCCCATGATAATTATTTTATAAGTGCCAAAAAAAACAATTACAGTGAAAATATTCTGAATGATTTAAAGCGCAAAAATGACTATATATCATTATTTTTTTTATGTCTTTGTGCTTAAATGCTGGACAGTGATGTAATATAAGCATTTTAAGTTGAAAAGGTATGTCTGTGTTTACTATTATTTTTTTTTTAAATGGTGGCTTATATTGTATAAATTCAATAATAATGAAACAAAATTAAATTTGGGAAGCGAATTATTTTCAGGGATTCGTGGTTACAAATAAATATCTAAGATTTACTATTCAGACGCTATTTCAACATTTTAAATCCCACATATTACAAAAATGGATAATATATATCGCATAAATCGAATACAATAATTTTTTTGTAATTTCTGAATATCTTCGTTATATTATTGTATTTTTTATGGATGATTTTGAAGAAAATTATCTGTTTTTTGGAAAAAAAATTGTTGATTTCAGAAAAAAATATAGTTATAATGTCAAATTTTGCATAATATTCCTAAATTGCTACATTTATGGTGTATTTAAGGAACCATTATGTGTATTGGACAAGCTTCAGTGGATTTCTAAACCATTTTAACTAGATATTATGTGCTATCAATACCAATAAAAATAGAATAATCGCGACTTTATTATTTATTTATTTCTTCAATAAAAAAATCTGTTCAATTCTAATAATCAAAATTTATAAGTGTTAAAAATTGTGTTAATTTGGTAATACACTAAACACTCTTATCATTTATGGATTTTATGGATACCTTTCTCACTCAATAATATTTAATTTTGAAAAACCTCAGTGATGCCTATTTAAAAATACTATTCTACTTTGCTAACATTGGTGATACCTTTAGCGCAAAAAATTTAAAGACTTATTGCAAAATATTTCTATTGGTTAAAAATATCTGTTTACAAAATGTATCAATCATATACAATCTTGGTCATTTCCATACAAAATTCATCATCCTCATGCAAATTATTTTTTTTTCCAATGATATCATCATAAAAATAATCATTCATATACAAATCGTCTACTATTAATCTATTGGATCAATTTTTTTTGATCTTTCTTTAGAAAAAAATAATTATGACAACCAAAATATTGAATTCTTTTCAAATAATGCACGAAAGTAAAGAAAAAAATTTTTTCTTTACATTAAAAACATTTAGGCCTTCCAAATAACCCAGAAAAATGAAAATAAATTAGAAAAAAATTGAAGAACTTCCCGTGCTGAAGGGTGATAATAAAGTTAAAACATGGGTGATCCGTACAAGAAGATTCTTAAAAGAGTATATCCGGACACTTTTCCTCTGTAGGAACAAAGGAAAGGGTCGTTGTAACGCTCTTGACCGATTGGATGTATACAAAAATTGCTTAAAAATATATATATAGCTAATGAACATTCATAGGGTTGTTTTATAGTTGTATTACAACTAGATTACAAAAATTTGGTATTAAATATCTACGAAAAAGGCACAAAAAGACCATGGAAAATCATAAAAAGTTAAAAAATTATGGTTTTAAACTTTCTTCAAAGCGAATTTACAGTATTCTGTCAAATAGCAGTAAAAAAAATTCTGGAAGAAACCATTTAACAACAACCTTACTAAAAAAAACCATCGAAAATATAAAATCAGAGTTTGGAAATCATTTATAACCGGTTAGAACCTAGATCCAGATACTTATATATATATATTATTTTTTCATTTAATTAATTATTTATATTTTTAGATCAAATGAGAATATTCATGACTTCAGAAGCTCTAATAAAAATCGCATGCAAATCAGAAAACATCGATATTGATGCTACATATAAGCTAATAGACTTGGGATATCCCGCCATAGTAGTATGAGTTATTGATTTGAACGGAGCTTTCATACTAAGCGGAATAGCGATTTCAAAAAATGAGAACACATCAATCTGTTTGTGGGTACTGAAAAAAATGGAAAAAGTGGCAGAATTATACGGTTTGGCCTTTAACCCTAGATAATTTATTGCCAATTCAGCTCCGCAAATATCAAGATCTGTTGAGATATTTAGACCTGGGTGCAAAAGAATAAATTTTTGGGCGCATGTGTATAGGAATATACAGAAATTAGCTAAATCATACCCAGAAAATTTTCGGAATTTCTTTTTTCTATGGGATATTAGGTACATACAGCTTTCAAATAACGTCAAAAACTTTAAAATTACATTATTTATTATTGAAAAAAAATTGGGAAGATTTCGATGAAATGAATACAAAATTCAGTAAATTTTAAAAGAATCACGTTTAAAAAATTATGAGTGGTATGAAGGTGTTTATCCTTTAGAACCCAGTACTAAAAACTCATTAAAAAGGTTCAATCTTACTATTAATAGTAGATATCATAATTGGAAAAGGTATAATTTACTAGAATTCATTCCTCTGTGTTTTTAAATTTTGGAGGATGTGGGTTTTAGCAAAAAAAACAACTTTGAAAACCCTTTATACGATAAAAATTAATATATAGAAAATAATCTCGTATTTTTTTTTTACGATTTGGGCGTCCATAACCAGAAGAAAAATATGTTTATTTTTGACAGCCAATTGACTGAAGAATTTCTTGCCGAATTTTTAATAAAAGAGAAAAGTAGCTCGTATCAAAGCTTAAAAAACACTCGATTTTTAACAGCAGAATTTTTCTCATTAGAGAATCCTTAGATATAGATAATTTGATGCTTTTACGTTCCTGCATTAGCGTTTTAAAAAATAAGAAATGCCACCACGTTTACCGTTATATTAAAAAAGATGGAAGATTGAATCTCATTAATGTCACATTTTTGGGAATGAAAAAAAACCGAGGGAGACCAAAAGCAATAGCTAAAAACTCATCACTTAATAATTAAATATAATTTATCTCCACTCTTTAATAATTATTTTTAAGTTATTTTAAATAAAAATTTGATAAAATACTACACCTAAAGATTATGCGGCTAAAATCATTTGAGTCAAATTTATGTTAAAATCAAGTAATTAAAAATTTCATATTGAAACTTTTATCATCTTTATTTGGTTTATATATCGATATATATCTTACTTAAAACCACACATTTTTTTCTCATAACCACAAAGATATTAAAAATTGGAACTATAAATTGATTTTCAGGCTATTGGTTTCTTCCTGTACGCTGAGTATATTTGATCAAAAGCTTTTATATTTTATTTTTAAACAGTCAATTTCAGCCACTTAAGGCTCCCAAATAACCATGGACTAACATTTTTGACTAATCTGGTAATCTATGTAGTTGAAGTTATGTGTTTTTAGTAAAAGAGTACCTAAAACCCTCCAAAATATATTTTAATATACGATAAAAAAAGGATTCTTTAATGTATGAGTTTCTTACTTATATTATGTGTATTAAGTTAAAAAAATCAATCAATCAAAACGCCACTTTCCAAAATCGGCTCTTCAATACATATGAGTTTTTTATTTTATTGAATTCGGAGGTCTATTGAAAGACCAGTTAGCAGTAAAGTCGGTGTTAGTAATGATTCTTTAAAAAATTTAAAACTTCATCAGTACAACCAAAAAAATTATAAGTATTACCTTCATCGAATATCTGTGTTATATCCTTGAGAGGTTTTCGACATTATATGGGATGAAAAATGAAAAGGAAATAACTATATTCCACAAAAGAGGGATTGTGATATTCTTAAATTAATTTTATCAGTTATATTTTTAATATAAT
>LSSL01000460.1:58503-73291 GCA_001953115.1 Smittium mucronatum | reverse complement strand
TCAAATATTTGGGAGGAAGAGGATATACCGCAAAGATTATAAAGATATAAAATAATATATTTATCTTTTATTCGCGTGATATATTTAAACATATGGATTTATTAAAATATCACTTTAACGTAGCCATAGTCTTTAACAAATAAGGATGGATTATAAAATGGTTTTGAAGTACTACTTAATGAATTTATAAATACTATCTTTGTTAACTTAAATCTACTAATTTATGCAAAATTAATTTGCACCGGTAGCATTTAAAATATGTTTATTAGTTACTAAAACACTCAAAATTTAATAAATTTGTTAAAAATTTGATTTTTGGAGGGCCATTTAATTTACGAGCTCTTATTGGAAGCAATTATATTATTAGGGTAAAGTAAATATACGATAAAATGGGAAGCATATTTGCAAATGGGCAAATTTTGCTGTAATTTTATGTAAGAATAGGTCAATTTAGCGATTTTAAAAATTGTAGGTGGGTTAATTGGGAGATATTCAAAATTTAAAGTAGAACTATTGGGCAGTAGGTGATATTTTAAGGTGGTGAAAATATTAGGTCAAATTTTCAGTAGTTCAAATGGTAATAGGCCAATAGTCCTGACACAACTTAGAATTATCAAAAAGTTCTTTTAAAACATAAAAAGCCTCAAATTTTTTCAAATATTGATAAAATATATCTCTTTTAAGAGCAATATATATATATATATATATATTTATCATTCAAAGAAATTAAGTTTTCTAATTTTCAGCCTTCAAATTATTTATTCATCAGATTTAATATCGAGGACACAAATTGATTTGATTAAAAACGCTATTTTAAAGTTTAATCAGGGTCATTTAAATTTTAAATTGTAAAAAAAAAAACAACAAAATATTATCTTAATCCTTTTCCACCTTCAAATTGTATATAATCCCTTTATTTTGATTTAAATTGATGGAGGCAAAAAATAACTAAATACATGAATATTTATATCTTCAAACTATATATTTTTTTTATGCATGAATTATTGAAATCGATAAACTATTTTCAAATAAAGGAGTAAGTTAAAAGTCCTTTCTAAATCTTTTATACGATTTTTTTTTTTTGAGTATATATATTTTTTTAAAAATATTGATTTTCACAATTAAAACGGATGTTTTTTATTAAAATGAACCCCCTGATGCTTTAATTTTTTTATATATTACTGATATATAATAGCTTTTAATCAGATATCAATAAAATTTTCTTCTTTTTTCGTATTCTTTTTAAGGATTTATAGTAATATAATATACTATTGAAATAATATTTTCTAAAAAAACTAATTAGATTTAATTTAAAATATTTACTGATAAAAATAATTGAGAAACACGAAATAAACTAGATTTTTTTATATATAATATTTAAAATTAAAATTGGATGATTTAAGAGTATCTTATAGTATATATTTTTTGGGTAAATTTTTTAATAGAATACAATCTTTATAAATCGTGCTTTTGATAAAAATCCATTGATAGAAAGTACTAGGCATAATTTATTTTTAAATTTTTTGAAAAAAAAACTTATAGTAAATAAAAAAGGAAATTTTAAGAGATTCAAAGAATATTAATACTATTTAATTTTAATAAGTTATAATTTCTGCACTTTTTTTGAAAATTTTCATTGTTCTCGATAGAAAAATATAATCACCGCAGTTTTTATTGAATAAAAAAAATATTATTACGCTTAAGGAAGAGAAATTTAATTTATTATAATAAGTAAAAAAATTCGCTGCAAATTAAGTGATAAACCAAAGCCTCCAAGATTAAAAAAAATCATGATAAAAAAGTTTTAAAAAAGAATATTTGGAAGTTTTAAATTAATAATCCTTTTTTCCGATTTTTTTTTTTTATAATTCTAACCCATTATAAAATATGATGAATTGAAATATAATATTTATGAAAAAATACATATTTTATCGGTTAGCAGTATGATAAATCAAGAAAATTTATGAACTACTTTCTTCCAATCGACTAAAAAAATGAGAATATTATTGATTTATATTACATAATATGTTTAAATTTGATAATTTTAAGGTTATTATATAGTAATATTTATTATTATATATTATATATAGTAATGGGGGTATATATTTTAAAATATCCAATCACTCAATTTAATTTATATTATTGTATGCTATCTCCAAAAAAAACTACGATATTTATAGCAAAAAATATTTTAATTAAAATTTTTACCAATAATATTTTATAAATCTTAAATTTTCATTAATGCTTTATATATTTATACTAGTTGAATCTGTTAAAAAATTTTCATAAAGTCTTATTTTAATCTTTTACTCAATTTTTTGAAAATTTTCTAATTCATAATAAATAGCATTTTATTATTTTATTCCTTTAATTAAATTTCTCTAATGAAGTAAAAAAAATCAAAGCATATTCCAATATTTCAGTAATAAACAAGGTAAAGCTAATATTTATGCATATAAATCCATTTTAGAGAGTTTATAAGCATTTAATCGTCATTTTTTTTACATTTTTTTAAAAAAACGCCATCATTTATATAGATTCCAGATTTGATATACATTTTATGAGCAAATTTAAAATATCTATAAACTTTTTTTTCATTTTTTTGACATTGATTCTAAATAGCAATTAATTTTTATTAATATCTCTCATTTTGAAATAAAAGCTATCTAAGGATACGTAAACTCCAGAAATTGACAAAAATAGGTTAGAATAAACTTTAAATTAAGAAAGATTTTTTTAATTAAAAAGAACTAACCATTGAATAAGGTTGTATTTTTATAGCAATTATTATTATTTTCTGATGAAAATACTAGAATTTATTTTTCAAAAGTTCTTATGAAATTTTATCTGGATATAATAGTTGTTATTGTTTTCTTTCTTTTATTAAATCAAAATAAAAAAACAGTCTTATTTTTTTTAAATAAGTTTAGTGAAAAAAATTGCAATAACTACTTAAGTATTGAAAAAATCGCAAAATTTTATAAAATGACTGTGAGAATGCTATGTGTTTATTCATAACACTTTAGGATAGTGTAATTTATATAATATTTTAATATAATTTTTTTAATTCGATTTTTTAAAATGTAAACTTCAATTCATTTTCAGTTATAACATAATTAGAACTTCTTATAAAACAAAAATTTAACTACAGATTAAATAAAAATATTGTTTTAAATTAGTAAAAATTAGTATAAATAAAAACATTGTAATTTATTGGATATAAATATAAATTTTTATGTATTAATATTTATCATAAATATTTAATTCTTTGTTTCGTTTTAATTTATAAAAGAAAATGAGGCGTTTTTCAGAATATGGGCCCCATATTTGGTAGTTGTGAAGCTATTTTTGAAAAAATATAAAGATTATAATTAATTTCAATTTCAAATATCTGAGATTAGGTATTTTTTTATTGGATTATTAATGAGAAAATTAGATGTTGTAAAATATAGAAATAAACTTAGAAGGGAAATATCATTACGTTAAAATGGCACTGATCACTGTTAGGGGTGTTAAAAACACAGAGTAAGTCCTAAAAAGTGGTTAAATATTTATTTTGAAAAAAAAAAAGAAATTTTCTGAAAAAAATTTGAGATTTGATTATTACCGGAGTCCCCCCCTCCCCTTCTTATTAACTATAAAATTTTTAAGACTCAAATTATCCAACAGTTTAAATGTAAAATTAAATTTTCTAGAAAAAGTATCCTTTACGCTAAATTATTTGTATCATTTAAAATAAAATATATGATATTAACCAGTTTCGCGGGAAATAATTCGAAAAATATAAAAATTTACTGGATTTTTAAATACTATTTTGTAATTGATAATTTCACAGATTAACTGGTGTGTATTTGAAGCTATTAAAAACTAAAAATCAAAGAAAATCTTATATAAATACATATGCATGGAGGAATTTCCCTCGATTTACAAATATTTTGTGGGTGTTTTCTGGTATAATTCATAAAATTATAAAATATATATACTTAAAACATTACTCTATTAACTTTTTTTTGTAGTAACATTTAAAGTTTTTCATTTTAAATAAACAATTTTAATTAATACCGAAAAATAAAAATAACAATTTTGTAAAATATTTAGAAGAATGACCAGGTTTAACTTGAATTTTTCTTCCGAATTCGGTAAAACCAGTTTAAACTATAATTCAAAGACTAAAGAACCAAAAAAAGACAGCTCTATCAAATAAGTAATATTTTCTTTTTAAATATCAAATCATTGTAAAAAAAGAAGGATTTTTTTATCGAGTATATTCCTCATTATTAGATTTATTATCTATGATTTTATTGAAAAGTGGTTGCTATTTGATGGAGTTATTTAAACAAATTAAATCACAATATATCTGCAGTTTTATTATTATTTTTATTAAAAAAATTTATGGGGCTTTGAATGATTTTACCAAATTTTCAAAATTATTTTTTTTTTTTGTAAAAGGTTTATGTCTTTCCGAGTAAAATAATTTAAAAAAATGTCAATAAATTGAAATCTAATCATGATTTAAGCATTTTTAGAAATTAATTTTTTTTTATTTTATAAAAGAGATCCATTCGTAACCGAAAATATCCAAATTTAAAAAAAAAAATAAATTATGTGTTTATCAATTTAATTTTTTTAGATATGTTTTTTATTAAGAATTGATAAGATATATATGAAAAATCTTTAATGAAAATAAAAAATTATTTACTGATATATGACTTTAAATTTAGCCAATTTATTTATTTTAGCTAAACTAAATTTTTTTTATCTATTATGATTGATATTTTTGAGTTAGTACTAGTACTTATAGCCGAATCGAAATTTACCAATGTCTTATTTAACATTAAAATCTTTTCATATTTGAGAAAAAAAATCAATCCTGTTAGAATTAGGCTCTCAGTAGGAGCTCAGTAACTTCAACTAACTATTTTTCATCGACAAATAGCTTAATCCTTGACAGCATATAACCTCAGTCATACATCTATTTGAAGCAATGTCAGGGGGTGGGGTTCTTAGGTTGGTAGATTTCGCCCTTTTCCCGTAGATAATCAATAGGTAGTCCGATATAGGAGCTTATTTTAGTTGGTATAATAGTATTTTCTATACATCTTTTTGATATTTTTTTAGTATAGCTTTTGATGGTGTCACCTTAAAACAAAATTCCGTTATAAAAAAATAAATTTTTTTTTTTTTTTTTGGCCATTTTTTATTTTTTTCTAGGCAGAATTTATTTTGTAACTCGATTCAAATGAATAAAAGAGCTAATAAAAAATTCAGTAAAAGTAAAAAAATTTAGAGAAAATTTTCTACCCAACTTTTGTCCACCACTATAACAGCTCCATGATCATTTTCATTGGTTCTAGGGGGCTGGTGATCCGTTTATATCTTCCATTATTAGAAAATAGGTAGCGATAATTCCATCCAAGCTTTTTCTGTTTCCAGCTCGACTATTTGGCTGGCGTCGTCAGCACTTTGCTGATTATTTTTTTTTAAAACAGTATGAAGGCCATTTTCGTACCATCGGACTTGAAAGGGTTAAAGATCCTCCATAAGCATATCCTAGCTAACTCGATAAAAAAGTCTTGATCATCAAGAATTTAGTTGTCATTTGAAAGCAATCCAGATTTCCTAGCTCCTGTGGAATAGAGCCAAACTAAAAATATTAGGTTCCAAGTATGACACAGACCCTTCATTGGAAGATAGGTACTCGCACCCGTTGGGTATAGCCATCATCTAATAAGTTCCGGCTACCAATTTGACTCGCAAACTATCCCATATATATTCTCTATTCAATGGGCTTCGAGAGTTATAACCACAAATTAGATTAGATGATAAAAAACGAAATAAAAAATTGAATTTTCTTCATCTAAAATTAAGAAAACAAAAAAAATAAATGTAAATGATAGCTATAAAGATAAGATACTTAATACTAAAAATATGTCAGAATGAAATTAGATTTTTTCTTCCATAATCGGAGAAACCAGGAAATACGACGAGTTTACTTAATATCTTGATCCGATTTAAATGAGAAGAAATGTTATTCCTTATAAAGGTGCTGTACATGGTGTTTATCTCTACATAAAACGAAGACTCAATTTTGAAATAGAAGAACACTTCCCAAGGGGATAGAAGGATGGTAAAACAGAAATACGAGAATCAATAATGAAGCTGAGAATTCATAGATTCGGAAAGATCCGCAGCAACAAGTGCCGCTTCATGCAATGATTCAGTGTTAGTAGTTTGCACGCCATTTTGGAAAACAGAACCGTCGCCTTTTCCTTCGGCCTGGGCAGAGCTTTTAGGGGAGACAGGCAAAACCAGAGATCTCACTCGATTAGCCACAGGGATATTGGGATCTACCCAGGCATACAATCTATCAAATTCGGATCCAATCGACTCCTTGGTAGTGCGATCCAGTTCAATAGGCTTACCATCGACATCCCGAGAATCAACTAAAGATCGGTCTGGAGATATACAAATCGCTTTATAATTAGGCCTTCTCTTTCTGAACTCGGTCAAGAGCTCAAGCATAATGGTTAAGTACATTTCAGGATTAAAGTCAGCCTTTTGACTCAAAAGGCGTTCGCTTGTAATACTGAGATACGATAGCAACAAAGATATAAGGAATCCCTTTCGAGCGCGCTCCGTACGTACAAACAGATTGCAGGTATCAAACCAAGCTAATGATAAAATGGAATTAAAAAGACAAGGTCAGATAAAATAAAGAAAGAAAGTACAAAATTGAGAGCTTACTGTTGAAAAGACCATCCTCAACGAATCCGATCTCAACACTATCATTACTAGAAGGCTGTGAGAAAGATGTTTCCCTTATCACGAATTTCGAAAGAGTAGAACCTACATCCATCACTAGAGCCATACATAATTGCCTGAGGTCCTTTGGGGGATTATCACCGAGTTCCCAAGCTAAACCCAAATTTTGAACTGCTTGCAGAGCAGCATCCTCTATCTGATTTATCCTATCGGCTTGAATTTGGAGGCCATCTCTCATGGCAGCTTCAGATAAAGATTTCTGGAGCTCGTTCTCAGAACAATGGACTAATATATGAAGTAGCATTGGAATGGTGAGCTTCTTGACCATTCCGGGAACAGAAACAACGTGAACCCAGAGTCCTAAAAGAGAGCTAACTTCGCTATTTGTAACTCCCAAACCAAGTCTTTTAACATCTAAAATTGACTCCATGAAAGGACTAAAGCTTGCAGAGACAGCCTTACGATAAACCTTTTCGGGGTCTAAACTACATTCACGATCAAGGTCAGAGGCAATTTCAGGGGGAGGAGACCAAGGAATACCAGCATTGACTATTCCATAAATAGCCAAACCCTTATATCTATCAGTTTGCCCAAGCATTATTAAAAGAGCCATTTCTCTTATAACTCCAATCCTATCATCTATGATGAAGTGTGATTTGACCAGCCTAGCTCTGATAAGTACTTTTTGGTCTTTCTTTAAGATCTGGGCCCTGATGGCCTCATTCATAATTATATTTAGAACTCTGCGAAATGCGCGGGCTTTGTCATACTCAGAAATGGAGTCTTTATGAATATCGCAGCAAAGAGGATCGTGACAGTATTTCTCGACACATGATCGGGAATATTTTATATCATAGCCCATAATGTTCATGTTCATGAGGAAAAGATGATCAATAACAGAAGACTCAGTTGTGTGGTCTAATCTTCCGAGTTTCCATTGAACAACAGCATCTAGATTCAGTCTAATGAAGGTTGTAAAAAATGGGTTATAAAAGAAGACAAAAGTATGAAGAGAGTAAATTACTTTGTAGATTTGCAAGACTCTATAACTTCAGATAATACATCTTGTAATTCATCAGGTCTAGCTCTATAAGAGTTATCTTGTATTCTTCTTATTAAGGCGTCTCTGATTTCTAATATCCGAAAAAGAAATGCTATAGATAAAAAGATCAAAGTTTATAAAAAAATTATAGCTACCATAAAACAGAAGTTCGTCGGTACAAAACTTTGAAAAAAAGCAATCATTCAGGACCTGCAAAAACCTGGGAGCTGAAATCAAAGAAAAAAGGTTAAACATGAGAAAAAAGGGAAGGAAAAAATCGAAAATGTACCTGTGATATTTGAGGATCTAGTGGGGGGACGGGAGTTGTAACTTGAGGAAGGAGGAGGGGGGTTTCCATTTGATTTGCGGGAGGGATGACCTTTAGACATACCTCCTCTCTCAGAATGGGCAGAATGGGTAGAGGCATGCCTATTGAAACCTTGAGAACTTAGGCTTGAGGAGCTACCATTACTGGTTCTTTCGTAATTCGGTTTAGGGAAGTTTGAAGACGATATATTTCCACGAATTTTAGCACCACTTTGAAGGGTAGACATGTATTGATTTTGACGACCAACCTTGGATCGCTCCACCTGTTTAAGAATAAAATCGTTGTCTTCCAGTTCGGTTCCCCTTGGTGACATCATACTAGCTATATTGGAATCTTTTCTAGATACGTAGGAATCTAAGCTCATAGGCTAAGTTCTATGTTATTTTATTTTGTTAAAATTGAATATTGGAGTTTTGGGGTGAGTAAGACAAAACTAAGGTTTTTGTTGAAAATTAATAGGTCCAAACGGTACTTATAAGATTTGTAGACAAATCAGTTCCTTTTAAACAAGAAAATGGATAGTAAAAAGATAAGAAAAGGTTGGCTGAGTAGTAAATGGCAGAATCAGAAAAGAAGTCCTTTTTCTTAAGGTCAATTGGTAATGAGAAGATGAATAAGTCTGAAACTAAGGAAAGAGTTCAGAACTGAGAAGGCAAAGAATTTGACATAAAAGAAGCCTAAAAGTTATGGATAAAGGAGAACAAAAACTTCAATTTAGTTCCAAGAAAATAGCGACGAGTTTTGATGTTTAATTCGAAGAAGAGCAGATTATAAAACTGTAGAGCGAGGGATGCGAGGAGAAAATAAGGGAAATGACTAAGGCGAGTAATTTGAAGCTCTATGGTATAATCAAAAGAGATAAGGAGATAAAGATAGATAGCAGAAATAGTATGTAAGTATGGTAAAATAATGTGGTAGGTAAGAGTTTTTGATTAGAAAAAATTTTCTGTTCTTAAAAGATTGCGAAGGACCGAAGATTAGCTATGGTTTTATGTAATCTATACACTCGCAACAGTTGGTGAACTTTTGTGAACATCTCCTCCATTCCATTATGTGACCGATTGGAGATAGGGCTAGAAGAGTGTCTTTAATTTCGTCACATTCGAATTTGTCCTGGAATGTCATCTGTCCAATAATGAGAGGTTTAAATTTGCCCATTAATATATTCATTCAGGAAAGTAGCAAATCGGCCATCTAAATAATGGATTCCTAGATAGTTTTCACCAATGAAAGAGGATTTCTACAATTTATTTATTGGAGTTTGAGCCGGTTTTACTTTTGTTTTTGTTTTTAAAAAGCTTGTATGCTATTGGAAGAGCCAACTAATTATATTTTGAGTCTTATTAGTAACCCCTCATTAATCTATAGCGAGAGGTATAATGACATCCATACACTTTCCATAGAATCCAGTCCACAACCGAAACCATTTATAGGTGTTGTTTTTTCAGCAACACGACCAATACCCAAGACATAGATGTCACTCGCAGCAATCCCCAGTAAGTACGATGGTTTATAAAACCCCACCAACCAATTTTCTACTAGGAGGCGGAAATGGATTCTTTATGACTTGGCCAATCCCCTCTCTGGAGGTCAATGTGTCTAGTTTTTATCATTGCTTCTATTTTGAAAGCGGATGTCTCGGTCTGGCTTAGACTGCATCTAATCACAAAAATCATGAGGTATTGGAATATTAATAAACATGGGCATTTCCCACCTGGTCTTTTTCCAAGTGCCAAAACGTTAATCTGGAATACAATGAATGGCTATCCTTTATTAGTCCCATGTTGTTGAAAAAAGTGCATATGACTCGGATTTGCTTGCTGGGCATTTAATTTTTTTTTGCATGAATTTTATTGGAGTTGGCCGTTGGGAGTTTGTGGTAATTGCTTGCCGAATAATCCCTATTCATAGAATTCAGTTCTAGTAATGAAAATACTGTCGAATCACTCAAATCGCAATATTCCTGCAAACTTTTTTTATTTCAAATTAAGTTGAAGTTCTCAAAAAAAAACATGCCTATCAACATAAAAGTTTATTATTGAAAACCAATTGGTTCACCGATTAAGCTATTGTAATAAATTGTTTATATTAGTATAATAGTAACGTAAGCTGGAAATAGCATAGCTTTTTGACCTCTTTATCCTAAAAAGTTCAAATTTTGATTTATTTGATTGACTGTATAACATTTTTTATGTAATATTTCATATTAATTCTTAATAAACTTGGATTAGAAATAGTTTTATTATGAGATACTATTTCGAGTATTTGCATTAATTCCTTCATGACACCCATTTGACAAAGACAGGAACTCATACTCTGTAAATGAGAAAAGTAATTTTTACTAGTCCATTGCTTTTTATTTGCATAATTATAAACCAATAGCGACTTTGATATTCATGCGGATATTATTTTAGACTAAATTAGTTTCTTGGAAAGGTTATATAGATGGTCTATCACAATTTGTACTTTAGCCTTTTGACAAGGCGTTCTAATACTGAAACTATTTGTGGATTTTGTAAGGTGTTTAATAATTAATAAAATTCGTTAATTATTTCGGTAAATGAAACTAATATTATTAATATTCAAAATTTCTGACATTTTTGTACCTTCACCCTTGAATAGACCATTTTCAAAATATATGATAATTACATGTTTACAATCAAATAGTCCACCAATAACTAAATATTGTTCATCATCCATCAACAAAAAGTATCAGCACTGGTTTTTTTTTTAAAAAAAAATCTATCTTTCTATTTATATGGAAGATCTTCCAGGGCTTGAATCTATTCAAATTGAAGATGATGATTTGAACAGCTATTATTGATTAAAACGATGCTAAAAAATTTATTGGGATTTATAAAGCAATCGATTATTTTAGCATTACTTGGCTCGCTTTAACCCTTTCCAGGCCAAAAAGCATGTTGAGTTCATATTTGTGAAATCCATTATTTTCTATTCGATGGCGCATTAAGTTCACCAAATTATATAAAATTTTGCATTGCCTGAAAACCGAGAATCTGTTTGTAGCATTGGACCTGGAAGGGATAAAACTCCATTTCAATTATTGCTAAATATCTCAACCATCTCCATTGCATCAACATGGCGTGATTGCAATAAAACTTGTTATATAATTTGCTTAAACTTTCAGAGCCAATAAAAATAATCGAAATAATCGCTACTCCTCTAATTTTGAAAATACAAATAAGACTTTGATCTCAACTCAGCATCGCTTATAAACCAACCATAGCTACATTAAATGAGTCTGTCAGAGGCTAAAAACATGGAAAGTACTCAACAAT
Organism: Smittium mucronatum; assembly: GCA_001953115.1. Classification (NCBI taxonomy): domain Eukaryota; kingdom Fungi; phylum Kickxellomycota; class Harpellomycetes; order Harpellales; family Legeriomycetaceae; genus Smittium; species Smittium mucronatum. The sequence goes on along the minus strand of LSSL01000460.1, from coordinate 61,860 downwards.
CACTCAATAATATCCCTCTTTGTTATCCATATCTATAAATAAATTTGTTCAAAAATTCTTATTCTTTCCTTTGTCAGCTTTGATAGAGGAACGGTCACATTGATTTACTAATGTCGTTGCCAACAAACCCCATTTACGAGCCTTTATTGGGTTAGTGAGGTTTATGGTTGATCATTAATAATAAATTGCACAAATAGGAGCCCAAAATATCCTGGAGCCCAAAGAAGTTTATATACAAAGCATTAACTGCCTTCGCTTCAAATTTCATGTAAAAACCTGCGTTATTAATTCTAGGCATTTATTTTCGTTTGATAAAAATGGCAGATTCTTTAGCAAATCAGCCTTTTTACTTTTATAGATTTCTTTTTTCCATTTAAATAATTTTTTTGATTTATAATAAGTTGTTTTTTATTCGTTAAAAATAACAAATAATAGTTGTTAAATGTCTCAAGTAAGTTTACGATAAATTTAGAAATTATACAACAATATTATCCAATAGTATATTTTAATAAGATTGATTTATAAGCTTTTGAGCTAAAAAAAGCGTCTGATCTGTCAAATAATCTACCAAATACAGGATAAAGATTATTTATTTCCTTCTACAAACATTCGTGTAATACTATTTTCAAAAAATTTTGTAATTTTTTTACCGAAACGAGAAAAGTGTATTGTTTTTTTATACAGCTGAACTTTATTAGCAAGTCAGATCGCTAAAATTAAAATAAATTCATTCAATTGTTAATTTCTGCTCTAAAAAAGCCTAATCGCAAATGTAATATCAAAACCCTATACCGGTTTGTTTTACCCTTCAGGAAGAAAAATGTCCTAAGCCACCCATTTGTGAATATACAAATCCTCACCGATTACCAATGAAACTAGCCAATAGTAATTTAAAATCATATTAAATGAATTTTAATGGAAAAAAATATACATATTATATGCCTTATCTTGAGCTCCATAATTAAAAACAATTGGTACTATTGTTGCATGGTCGCGTGGTTAAAGTTGTAAATAACAATTATATTGGCGTACCCACAATGGTTGATTCATTCACTATTTAACCCTCTCAGGGGCGATGGTACAAAAAATGGCTTTCACTTTTCGCTCAATGTTATTATTAGTTTAATTTTATTTGTATACCATTGGGCTGATCATATTTTTGAACCAATTGTAATTGTAAATATACGCAAATAGGGGAAAGGCATAAATTTGGGCCCGGAAAGGGTCAACGATCTTCATTCATCCAATAGATTTCATCTGATCAATTAACATTAATATTTGTTTTACAACTTATGCTAGTATTTAATCTTACTTTATAAAGCCATACCTCACTAAATCTACATGTTTTGGGTTAAATGGAGCAGAAACCAAGGATTTTCAAGTTTGATCGAAATCTTTACTTTTTTTTTACACTGCACCTAATGCAATAACCCTTTTTTATAAAAAATATTGTAATAAAATCACAAATGAAGAATAGTTTGTGGACTAAGGACTCAACGCAATGCGAGCTCCTATTGATTTTATCAACAAACTTAATTTTTATTTTTGGATGCCTTGGTCAATATATTTTGACTTCTTAGAACTTAATCCGAGATTGGATATCATTGGTCCATCATTATGAACGACTTCCGTGTCTCCAAATCCGGGGTAGAGGGGGTTACAAATACCAGGTCAATTAATTTTGAAAAAGCATGGGGAAGTAATTTTTTTAGTAACTAAACATCACCGAGTTAATCTGTAAACCCCAATATTTTTTAGACTAGGATTTTTTACGCAATGTTGTAAGTCATGTATTTGCCATTTTTTTAATTGATTTTGAAATTTTCATCATTAATAGAGAAAATGCATACAATATAGCTTTGAGCTTCAATTTAATACTTTCAGGCTCAACGGTACAAAAGTGGCTTTCAATTTTCGAACAACGTCATTGTTAGATGGAAAACATCTGTATACTATTGGATGAATTGGGAATATAATCCAATTGGAATTTCCGATATACACAAATAGAAATGAAGCAGAAATTTGGGCTAGAAAATGGAAGGCCTCTCTTACTGAATGCTATCCTCTTACTCTGAATACCTCATTGATATCCTATTGATGCTGTCGGGATGCGTGGAGATATTTCTTTAACCATCTCAAGATTTAAAGTATACTTTATTATAAATTGGAAGCTAAGAGTGTTTATTGAAATAAATTTCCCCCGTGCCTTTTACTACCAGTCTCAAGTCAAAAAAATCTTCCTTGTGTATGATCCGGTTAGCAAATAGATCTTTATCCTAAACCAAATAAATATATGTGTATAAAATGTCTAAATTAGAAACTCCGCACCATATTAATTTATAGTTGAATCTGATTTATTAAAAATATTATTGGTATGAATAAAACTAAATCTAAACTATGGTAGTAAAAGAAGCTATCCATTATTAAAAAAAAGAGGATTTATTACAGGTTTTTTCATTGTTAGGGACTACTATTTTCATTTTTAGAGACAAATTATTACATTACTGGGGGATTTTTTTTCGTTTTTATAGACATATTACATTATTGGGGGTATATTTTTTCTTTTTTATAGACATATTATTTCGAGAGCGGGGGGATTTTTTTTCATTTTTGGAGGAACAACATTACAAGATTGGAGATGACCTTTTTCATAGTTACAGGCATTTCCCCACTTTGTGGAGCATAATTACTAGTATGAATAATTCACCCTAGTTTTTTTTTATAAAAAAAAGCTATAATGCGGATCATTCGCTTATATCGCCGGGTTCATATAATAGCCAAGCTAGTAGATAAATATACATTTGAAGCTATCAAAACGTTTGATAAAAGTGATCATGAAACAAAAATAACATAAAAAATAAAATAATGATTACTTTATTGAGAAAGATCTAAATTTATTATCATTAATCGTAATTATATTAAGAAAGTGGTTTTAGGTAGACAAAATTTTGAAGTTATTAAAAAATTGAAGGATCATCCTAATTAAATAAAATCATATTTTTTAATTTTCGATTTCTTTAAATCTTTCCCATTTCATTTTTATGATTTTATGTTGAATACATTTGTTTTTGGTGAAATCACACACAATATAAATTCTTTTAAAAAAATAATTAGGGTAAATTATTCACACAAAGTAGTAATTATACTCTACAAAGTGGGGAAATGCCTGTAGCTACGAAAAATGACATCTCCAATCTTGTAATATTGTGTCTCTTAAAAATGGAAAAAGTCCCCCCCCCCCTTCCCCAAACACGAAATAATATGTCTATAAAAATGAAAAAACATCTCTCCAATAATGTAATAATGTGTCTCTAAAAATGAAATTTTGTGTTTTTAAAAGCGAACCCCCCCCCCCCC
>LSSL01000460.1:0-58037 GCA_001953115.1 Smittium mucronatum | reverse complement strand
CCCCCCCCCCCCCAGTAATGCAATAATTTGTCTCTAAAAATGAAAATAGTTGTCTTTAACAAAGAAAACCCCTGTAATATCTAAATAAAGATCAAATGTGGAAATATATTTTTTCCAGCTACTAAAAAATTAACTGGTACAAACTCTAGACGCCTCTCCCCAATTTTCCAATAAAGTGAAAATTCTCATAAAAAAAATTTAATAATTGATTTTTATAGGGGGATCATACCTAAACCCTACAAATATGTTAATAACTATGATTATATCGTTAGGGGACATGTGTTCTCCTGGTTGCAAATAGAAGAAGGGAAAAAACTGGTCAAAAATTTATGTACATTAGGATAATACGATTTTTGTTTGCATAAAGTTAAAATCGATGCAAAAAGATGAAAAACTATTTAATAAACAGGATTTAAGTATATAAATCAATTTTTTATTATTTAAGCTTTCTGATCTCTCAACCCTGCTTTATTTCTTCAGTATATTCAAATATCTTTATATTCTTAAATAAAAAAACAAAATCTTTTCAGAATGCAAAAACTAAGCTAGCACGCTTTACATTGTATAAACTGGTAATAATATTTGGAATTTGTAATTAAAATAATTTTACTGGAAATTCAGTGTGTAAAAAAAAAACTCTTTCAGAGGAAAACCATTGACTTTTTTCCTGAAAAATGGCCGAGTTTTCATTTTTTGAATCACAAACACCATAGCAATCCATAAATCTTTTTATTGGGGCTAAATTTGATGTGTTATTTTTATTCTAATTCACATTTTCTATTTTGTTAAAAAGGAGAAAACTTAAGCTAAAAAAAATCTGATTTTACAAGTTCTAATTTTTTTAAAAGTTTCTCTTTTTACTGAGAAACGAGAATAAATGATGTTCTTTATATATATATGTGTGTGTGTGTGCATGTTTGATAATTTATAAACACAATATTTTCAAATATCTATCAGTTTCTTTATTTTATTGTGTACTCTATAAGTAATTAAAATCCTGGGTGAAGCAAAAATATTTATTTCTATAATTTGGATATAATGGGAATAACTTTCTGTAATTAATACCCATATTTTTTTAATAAAATGAGATATTATATTATATTATTATTAAAAATAAATATCTTCAAGTTTAGCTAAAATTTAAATCAAAATTTATCATTAGCTTCTGTTAAATAGCAAGGAAGTACCATTTTTATACAATATAAAATTTAAGAAAAAAATTTGAAATCACGAACTTCAAAAAATATGCAAACATAAAACATTTATTAATATTCCGTGTGTTCTAAATGTTATTATTTGAAATACTCTCCTTTGATTTTTTTTCTTTTCAAATGAAAAAAAAATAAAACTTCGCTCTTTAAAAAAATGTGATAATATTCAAGCCCTAACTTATATAAGTCTTAACTTTTATTTTTTGATTCTGATTTTTGATCTAGATTTATATATATGATTCTGTATTTATTTAATATAAGCATATCTAAATTATTTTATTTTTTCTGGATACGTGTATAATTATAACCCTTTTAATGTTAATATATTAAAAATTGGAAATGGGTTATTTTTATGGTTTTAATTTTAGCTTTGTAGGAAAAAATAATCATTTTTTTATTGTAGAAACATCCTAGAGATGAAAATAATATATTTTTTGATTTTTATTCTTAAAAGATACAGGTGATACTAAAACAAGATTAAGATTAAAAGCCAGACATGTTTGCTTTTTTAAATATAAGATTTTCTGAAAGATAAAGAATAACTTTTTTTTTTACTATTTCTCCTAATCAAAATATGCATAAAATACCAATTTTACATGTTTTATAATGTATTTATCGGCATTTTTAATTTAGAAAGCAACCATTAATGTTAATACATATCTGAGAACAAATTTTTTTTCTAGTAAACCCTAAGATTACATAACCGAAATTGGTCATTAATTTAATTTAAAGGTTAAAATATAGGCAGGAAAACAATGATTCACACAAAAAACTTTATTGTAAATATTTTTTTCCAAAAAACTATAAATAAGATTGAATCTCATATTTTCTAATATCCCCAAACTTTCTAATTAAATTTTGTGATATTTTTAGGGCTAAAAAAATTACAATATAATGAGGTTTTGCGCTTTCGTCATTCCAATATTTCAGGAAGTAGAAAATAATCTTTTCTATACATTGAAAAAAAGTTGCGCTATTATTTAGCAGATCTTTTACTATTATGATACTTCAATAAAATAAAAGATAAAAAAAGCCATTTATCTCTGGTTTTTTTATTTCTTGCCAAAAAAATTCAATGCTAAAAGAAATTATACTGATGTTATTCGGAAAAATAACCTTTTGTGAGGTCTAGTCTAAATGATATATAATTTTTAGTAAAATTTCTCATAAATTGAAAACATCTTGTTTATTGCTAATGGCACACTACACTCTGAAAAAAATTTTCCCCTTCATTTTTCACCATTTTCGATATAAAACATGCCTCAAAAAATATCTTTTTTTCTGTGAAAAATTATGAGATACTAATCGAAGAAAACTATATATATATATGGAGTGGTATTTTAACTATTTAAATTTTGTTGTTAATGATATCAAACTTTCTGGACATGCCATTTTAAAATATTAATAGTAATACTTCATTATTATTATTGTTGATATAGAGGTCCTAATTTAAATAAAGCGAAAAAAAGTATTAAATTTATTTTTATAAATTAAATATTAAAGCGATAAAAAGGGGCATTGTGTATAATCAAAAAAAATAACCGATGAATATATTGTTAATAAATAATTCAAATAGAAAGCTACAAATTTTCATGAATATTTAAACGAAGTTTTTTTATTTATCATTTGTCCACAATTCCGTTGCTCTAAACTTAGGAAATTAAAATTTTCCTTTTCACACACCGAATCTTTTTATTTGAGTTTTTTGGGACATAAACATGCGAATAATTTTTATTTTATCTCTAAATAATTATTTTACTACTAATAGTATTACCAAGGTATAAATAAACTATTAAAAACGTATGGGTTTGATTTAAAATTTTTTTAGTGATTTATTCTTGATGAATATACTTCATTTATATAAAAAATAATAAGGTTGTTCTATCTGATATTAAGAAAAAGAAGGTTTGATAGAATATAACTGTAATTTTTCATTTAAATTTAAATTTGCATCATTTGAAGAATTTAAAAATATAAGCCTATTTTTTTATAGTTCAGGTTTTGATTTTCCATTAATTTTTATCTTTTATTTAAATTGTAAAAAAATTCACAAAAAAAGATTAAAAAACATTTATTTATAATTTGGGATAATTTAATATCGTTAAATTCTCAGAATTTGAATTTCAAAACTCATTCAGTAATTTTATTTTTTATTTTTGTTAAAAATCAGCTCTATGTTAAACTAGTATATATATATATATATATATTATTATTACATGTAATTTACTTTAAATTTCACTAAGAAAAATATGAAACAATTTTTAATTTTCACAATGGAATGTGAACAATATAATACTGATTCAGAACTTGTAATTGAAAATAAAACTAATTAATATCTGATCATAAATATGATGAGATAATGAGCCATTTTTCCCACCATAAAGTTTTTTAAAAAACAAACTATCCATATTATACTCACTGCACGTAACCTCAGTCATCCAGTATATTTGAAGCAATACCAGGGGGGGGGGTCTTTCGGTTGGTAGATTGAACCCCTTTCTCGTAGGTACGCAGCCGGTAGTCCGGCAGAGGAGCTTATTGTAGTTAGGATAATAGTCTTTTCTATACGTCTTTTTCTTTTTTTCAAATTTTTTTAGTATAGTTTTTAATGACGTTATCTCACAATAAAATTCCGTGATACAAAAAAAAATATCCATATTATACTCTGTTATCTCATAAATTCGTGTTATTTTAACTATATCAGAGACCCTTAGGTAAAGATGACATATTTTTTTGCTTTTTCATTGGATAAATAAAATTTTATATATTGATGTGTTATTATATTGATAAGTAGTTACATAATGAAAATAGTAATAAGTTATAAAATTATACTAAGGATATTATAAATTGAATATTTTTTATAGTTTTAACCATATAATAATATGTATTATCGCATATGAGGCATTTCATTAGTCAATATTTAAACTTATAAATAATTTTCAAATTTTGAGATATACTAAAAAAAATTCATTTTATTTTACAAATTTATTGGAAATATGTTTTTAAAGATCTTTTTGCGATAAAATATTTATGATTTTATCGAAAAAATGCTTTGGCGTACTAATAATAGTTTTTTTAAACCATTTTAGCCATAATAAATATTGATGGATTCAACGGTTGAAGTTTATCAAAAGCCCTTGTTATCAATGTATCTGTTATTTATTTTTTTTGGCTTAAATATCGAATTATAATAAAGACACACAAAAACCATTATAAAAAAGCAAAATTCTCAAAATATTTGTGAATCAATACCTGTGTGTATTCTAAGAGATAATATCCTATTTATTCCAACACTAATTTGAATAGAATAACGATTTAAATTTATTTATAACTTATAATTTAAATTAAAAAAATGTATAAGTTAAATTTTTAATCAATAAAACAAAAAAAAAGTGGTTTTGATTTTGATTTTTATGTGAAAAAAAGTATTATTTATGACTTAATATATTGTGAAAAATATTTGCATATTTTTATAATAAAAATGAGATTGTTGTCAAATATTATTTAAGCTTTTATTGAAATCGTGACTCAATGATCTAAATAAATAATAAGTAAATAAATATATATGATTTTTGTCTTTTTTTGCTTTTATATATTTAGAAAAATCCCAATTCGAAAAAATCAATTAAACATTTTTTTTTATAAATTAAATTTATACTCTTTGTTACACGAGACCTTGAACCAATTCCCAGTGAGTAAGGAGCCGCTAGAGTGACAGATGGGAGTGGGATGAAATTTGATTATTTTTTTCCTTTTATTGTATTTTTATTTTAGCATTTTTTTTCTAGTATTTAAATATTATAAATAAATCCCTTTTAAAAAAAAATATTGTTACATGAGAGATTTTTAGTTATAAAATAACTTCGCTATGTCCATTTTTTATTTTCTTTTTTAGATAAAATAATAATTATTAGGGATTTGTTAGTTTTAAAGCAAAGATTTCTCGATTTTCTATTATGAAAGTAAAAACCTTGCTTCCTGCCAACTTAAGGTATAATGACTATTACTTTTTATCCATTGGAAAAATCTTTTTTTGAGTTAAATTTGTTTAAAATAAAGCTAGATCAGATTAGAAAAAAAAAATAGCCTGTAAAACATGGGCTGGAACAAATTTCAACCCCCCCCCCCCTTTGATTTTATTCTTCATAATATAAATTTTTTTTAAATCGATTAAAAAAAAAATTTATATTAAAACTTTATTTATAATGATAAAATATGAACAATGAAAAATGGACAGTAAAATTATTATAATAGATCAAAATATGCTGTTTTTGAAAAAACTTCGCTTTCGAAAAAAAAAGAAGAAACAGAAAAGTTAAAAGAGGTTGGTATGTAATTTTCAAATAGAAAGCAATTGATATATTTATTTATTTCTACAATGTTTCTAAATAAGGAAAGTATGCTGTGTCGAAAATTTCTTATGAGTTTACTGAAATAAGATTTTTAAATAATGATCTCAGGATGCATCAAAATCTTCCTGAAAGCATTAAAAAAATTCATCAGTTTTGTCATTATTAGTTTCTATATATATTATAGATATATGAGAAAATTTCCTTGAACCAATTCCCTGTGGGTATAGAGCTGCTAGAGCGATAGATGGGACTCTGATGAAAATTACTAGTTATTTTTTTATTTCATTTTATCCTCATTTTAGTCCCTTCTAATATTTAAATATAATAAATAAATTCCATTCAAAAAAAAACCTCGGAAAATTTCGTTTAAATTTCTCTAATACCTAATATACTAAAGCGGATGAAATTTGCAAAATAAGGATTTTTAACCTAAAATTAGATAATGAAGTTTGGAAAATGAAAGACCCAGAATTTCCAGAATTCCCAGAACATACAAAGGATTTGGTCGCGGAATATCTTATCGAAAAATTCTAGATCAAGAAATGGCACATTTAATATTAAAGGTGACTAAAATATATCAATTTTTACAGAGATTTTTAATACTTTAGGATCCAAAAAATTAAATACACGAAAAAAAAATAAGAAGAAAATCAAGAATTATAGTTGTCTTTATAAAATTTTTGCAATATTGCACCCAAATTTTCAATAATGAAAAAAAAAAAACGTAAATGTGTCCCATATGAATATAGGGAGAAGAAAATATCAAACTTTTGTGTAAAATTTCTGATATTGAAATTTATCGAAAATGAAAGAAACTGCGTAAAAAAAAACTAAATTAAAAATATGATAAAACCAAATGCTTCAAAAATTGCAAAAGTAGCATAAAATAAAATAAAATTTCAATGGAAATAGCCTTTAAATATAATTTAAGGGTTAAAATAGCTATTTCGGAAAATATTAATTCGTTCTAATATAAATTAAAAATGTCGAATCCTGGATTTGTATCCATTTATAAAAACAAAAAATAGAAGTATTATAAATATAAGTCGACTATTTTTCGAAATAATTTATGACTTCAATTATGTTTCAGATCTCATAGGAAATTTTATCGATATATATTTATATTTTAATATAAATAAAATATATATTTGGTTATATTAAGTCAAGAATTTTTGAATTTTCAAGCTATTGGATTAATCTATTCTTTATTTTTCCATCTCTTCAAGTAAAAAAACCAAATTAATTTTTTTCATAGAATTCTATGTAAAAAATTTATTGAAAACGAATCACTAATTAGCTTGTTAATTTGTATTTTTCCATATATCACATTTTTTTTAATTTTTGAATGCTATAAGGAAAATTTTCTCAAATAATTATCAATATATATATAAAGAATATTGATAACCTTTTATTAAATCCATTTTTTTTTTAGAAAAGGATGAAGATTCTGAAACTAGCTTTAAAAAAACAAATTTTTATTTTTACTACCATTCAATAATCCGTGAAAGGATCATAAGATTGAATGTTACAATTTCAAATAATATGAACCCTTATAATTCCAATTATTTGTTATTTCATTTCTGAGTAAATTTTATTATCCGAAATTCAAAATAATATCGCATATATTAGAAATTAAAAAATAAAAAGCAAAAAACGAATTTGTACTATCTGATTGAAAAAAAATAGCCCTCAGATCGAGATTGAGATGGGAAGAGCTTTTAGATATCTTGGAATAGAATTTTGGATTTTATAGAAGAAATTTACTGTATTTTTCTACATCTCAAAAATAATTTATAACAATGATGTTAAAGCAATGAGGTAGGATTTTTTAAATATTGAATTGTTTTTTTAATCCTTAAATATTTTTTTTGGGAATTTTTTATCTGAGCTTTGAAATGAGAAAGACTATTTTAATCGGAAGTAAAATGTCTTAAAATTCGGAGTTTATGAAATATAACACTCAATATTCTTGTAAAAGCTTTTATTTTATATAGTAACTTAAATTTTCCAAGTATAATATTTTGTACAAAAATTATTTTTTAATGCTTAAAAATGCCCTTGAAGACTAATTTTAGTGTTATTATTATTATTATTATTTTGCAAAAGCATACTTGATATTATGGTATAGGATTAATTAAATATTCTTTTTAAGCTTTGATACATCTCCCACTAATTTTCGATGACAATCTAAGATGAGAATAATTTTTAAAATATGAAAATCAAATAATTATAGATGTATTTTGAAATAAAAAAATCATTTTTTAAATTTTTTGGTTACATCAATGAATAATTATTAAATTTAAAAATTTAATTTAATTCGATTATTTTAGCTATTATTTCTGATTTTCGGTAGCCTAAAGAAAGTTTTTGTCCTTATATTTAGTACTCATACTAAAAATTAGCTGCAAAATATCTCTAAAATATATTATTTTTTTTTAAAAAAGAATAAAATCTTAAATACCAAATCTTTTCTTTCTTCAATATATCAAATACTCAAACGAATAAAATTAAATTATTAAAAAGCGTTTTTTAATTATCCAAAATCGAAATTATTCCATTCCAGAATACAAAAAAAATAATTTAAAGCTGAAAAATAAACAGAACAGTTCGATTATTATTTAAAAAACAAAGATTAGCTGTTTCAACTAAAAAAAAAATATCAACTTTTTTCAACTAAAAGTGCTTCAAATTGCATATAAGTATAAATACCAAAAAACCAACACATCTTTATTGCCTAATATTTGGATTAATACCACTAATTGGGATCAAAACAATATAACTAACTCTATCCGACCGAAACAGTATTTTTAGTGCAAATAAAATAGAAATTTTTTTCATTGAAGTTCTAGATTGATTATTATTATTTATTTAAATTAAAATTAAAATCGAAATTATTATTATTTTTTCTTTCAAAGCCAAAGAGGCGATTTTATTTAAATCAGAAAAAAAATAGAACATTGGCATATTTGAAATATAAAATTAATTATTTAAATTAATTCTCAAAACCTTCAAGATATAAATTTTATTTACTTAATGTTCATCTTCTTTATAAATTTTATTTTTTTCCGGAAATCATTTCGTTTAAAAAAAAGATAAAAAATTATCAAATAAATATAATTATAAATCATTTTAGATTTTTTTTAACTGTAAAATTTTTTATAAAGCCATGGAAATGTGCAAAATCTTCATCTTTTTTTTTTTAAAATTTTCAAGCTTTAATTGCAAAATAATTTCCAAAAATATATGAAAAATAAATGATCTAAAATAAATAAATGATGGAAATTTATTATATTAGTCATATTTAAATTTTATGAGACAGTTTATATCTTAGCATCTTTAATATCTCACAAGTGGTTATTAATAATATTGTACCGGTAAAAAAAGAAAAAAGATCAATATCTGATATCTGATATCTGATATCTGATATAAATTTATAAAAGGAAGTTATTTTTAATTTAGAATTAAATTTCAAAAAAATACCCCGATTTCAGTCACATTTTATTTATTTGCTAAAAAAATCTAATAAAGAGTCTTTTTTACTAAAGAATCTCCATTATAACTTTTTTTCATTTAATATTATTTTTTTGATTTTAAGATGACGTAATATTGATTTTCTGTAAAAAAAAAAGAGGATGAAGTGATAATTTCAATATTAATAATATTTAGCACTTAATTTTCGTTTTTTTCTAAAAAAAATGAGCTAAATAAATATTTTTTAGTAAATACTAGTCCGAACTCGCTGTATATCATAATTGGTTTTGTTAAAATTTCCAGCAATCGAAAATATAGAATAAAATTATATAAGTAAATAGTTTTTTAAACACTAGTATTTGAATGAAATATATAAAAATATATCATAATCCGTTTTTTTTAACCAGAAATGAAAATAAAATAATGGATCTGAAATTTTATATAATGAGTTATCATCTAAAAGAAAAAAAAAAATGTTGAAGTAGCACAAAACGAAGGGAATTAATTATAAACATATAAAAAAAATTTTGAAGTAGCTTTCCACAAAGAAGCTATTAAAAATTCCCAAAATTAAACTAAAATTACAAATTAAATTGTTTTTTTATTTAAGAATTATGCTTTAATATTATCATTTATCATTTAAAATAAAAATATTTTAGTAAAAAACGGATTTATGATCCAATAATTAATAATAATTAAACCAATAAATATAAACAACAAGATTCATTCGGAATTAAGCGTGCAAAAAAATAAATCCAGCAATCAATTTTTTTAAAAAAAAATCACGAAATAATCTTAGTTCGACTTCTAAAAAAGTTTAATATATAAAATATGAGAAAAATAGAACAAATTATTTCTCGTTATTTTATAAAGCCTAATTTTTAATTTATGATCATTTATAGTATTTTAACATTTAAGTTTCTATCCGAGAGTAGTTTTTATCAATATGATTCAAAGAATATTTCCCAAATCAATCGCCTTTTTTAATTTCGAAAATATTTGACATTATTTTGTGTTTTAAATAACTAACTATACTCAAAAAGAGGGAGTATGAAACTTCAGTATTTAAGTTATATAACATCTACGGTTTGAAATATTCAATAAATAATATTTTTATGCTAACAAGGATACACGAAAGATCGTAAATTTAGAACATTTTTATAGCATTTTTCAAAATTAAAATTTTTACAAATTCTTTTTTGAAATTTGAAATTACATGCTCGGTATTAATTATTTGGGATTTTACTATTTTTTTCTGAAAATTATCGTGAAAATTTCTGATATAAAAAACCCTGTTATTAGGTGGAAAAAATAAGATTATATTTTCTTTATTGAAATTGCCACTTACTACACCTTTTTTATGTAATTCATTGGGGCGGTTTAGAGTGATTTAAATTCTTAAAAAGAAGTGGAAATAAAAAATTGGTTTATTATAGTAGCTAGTAAGATCGAAAATTTGGTCATGATTCTGATCAAATATTAATATTGTTGGAATTTTAATTTTTTTTTATAAATCAAATACATAAAAAAATCATTTGTTTTTATAGTCATGGCTTATTAACTTTGAAAATAGTCGTCAAATTTTTATATTATTTCCATTTTATCGCTTCTGAAAATTTTAGAAAAGATCTATTTTATTTTTTTAAAATTTTCGAAAACGATTTAATTGTTAATAAAAAGGTTTATAAAAACTTGAGATTTTTTTTGAAATTCATTATCAATATGCACTTATTCTACTTGAAGTTACTATATAGATCTTTTTAATAATATTTTTTTTAATAATTTATGATTTTTATGATTTTTTAATTCTATTTGAATCTGTGGCTATTATTGAGGACTCAATACGCAAAAGCTTTTACAATTTTTTTTCATAAATAGGTTCATATAAGAGAAATATTCGCACCAATTTTACTAATATTGGGAGTTTAAATATAAATCTTTAATATTAATATATATCAACAATGAGAATTTGTTTTATCCTATCTTTTTTTATTTTTTAATATTTCAATAAACTTTATTTATGTATAGTTTGATATTTTTACATTATAACCCGTATCAATTGTCGATGTATATTTCTAGATCTTATTATAAAATATGACACTGCATAACTCTTTACATCCTATAAAAAATTTGGTTACGTTTTTTTAAACCCTTCTCTTTCATATTTAAGCCGAATTTTTGTATTGGGCATTAGAGAAATTAAAATCGAAGTTTCTGAGCTAATTTAATTTAAATATAGGAGTGATTATTAAAAAAATTATTTCTTTTTTTAATATTTTTAGGAATAGTTTGATTGATAGGGAGAAAAAAATTCAAAAATAATTCCTCTTTAAAAAAATAAGAGAATTTTGTAAAAAAAAATTCATACTAATTTCTGAAATTCAGAAAAGAACACATTTTAATTTTTAAGTTTTAAAATGACTAGGAAACTTATTAGATTTTTTTCTCTTCATTTTCTAGATAGAGTAATTTTTTCAGAAATGAATTTTTTTGTTTTATAATAAGCTTGATATTTATTTTTTATTAGTACATATTTTGAAGTTTTATTGAATAGAAATAATAATTTTAACCCTTGAGCCAATCCAAGTGGGTAACGAGCCACTACAGATAAAAATGAGTGTGGTATTATTTTCTTATTTTTTATATATTTACTCCCTGTTATTCTATTTCTATTTTAGTTTTTTATAGTATTTAGATATTATAAATAAATTCCCAAAAGAAAAAGTAAATATTTGAGTGAAAGGAAAAATTTTATCTATTTTATGGGGGTTCATTTTCGAGCAATCAATGAAGAAAGGTAAAATATAAAAAAATCTAGTAGATTATTTAAAAAGAGGCTTTAAAAGGGAAAACTCATATGATTTTTCAAAGACGCGACTGGAAAAGAAGGATTAATGTATTTTATAGTTATATATCCACAAATATATCTTTTAATGGCTATATTTGTGGTATTTTTTTGGGAAAATTATTTTTCGGAGCTAGCTTTCTGTTCAAACCCTAGGATAGATAAAAGAAATATAATTCAGCAAAAAAAGTTTTTTTCTTAATATAAAAACTCTACATTAGTTCGGAAGATTTAAGTAGCGCAGAAAAAAATCACTAAAGGGATAATAAGTTTTGAGAGTACAATAATTTAGGAAATATTGTTTCTTATAGTCACAAAAAAAAATAATGCCAATATATCACCAAAAAACCTAAAAATATTTAGATTTTTTAATATATACTTATTGCCTAATTTACTTTTTTTATTTTCATCTATAATTATCGCTCTTTTAATTCTATTTTAACTTTATTTTTTTAAATCAATATAAAAAAAATAGTTAATTTTGTTTTTTTGAATATAACTCTTAACTATAAGAAAGAATAAATAATAATAGATAAAAAATTAAATAAAAAAATAGTAAAAAAAAAACAAAGAAAAAATCCAAAAGAAATTTTTTTTAAAAAAGCTCGTCTGAAAGAAAAAAATCAGCCAATATAAAATATTTTGCAAGAAATACAGAGTATAAAAACTCCAAAAATTTTGTATGAATCTCCCAAAACCACTATAATTAAACTAATTTAAATAAAAGATACATCCGAAAAGCAGACCCATATTCATATTTATAAGTATGGAACATAATTTTATTACGAGAATAATACTAGTTTTTTCTATAAAAAATTTCCCCCCTTCATTCTATGTTTGAATATCTAAATTTTTAATTTAAATCGAATTAGATAAGGTTTAAAATCATTTTAATTCAATTCAATATTCGCGAAATAAAAAAATAATTAAATTAATTAAAAATTAGGATAAAGTGAATATAGTTTTTTTATGAATAATCTAAAATAGAAAATCTAAAAAATATTTTATTCAAAAATAAAAATAATCCAAATAAATTATTATTTTATTCAAAAAAAGAATTTGATTAGGCGATATTTAATTTAATCAATTACCAAATAACTTTACATATTCCAAAATTGGTGATATTAACCAATAAGAATATCACAAAGAAAGTAGTGGTTTGGGGGCCATTTTTTTAACGAATATAAATATAGAAACATCCATATTTTTCCTTCAAAGTCCTGAAAATCAAATCTTAGATTTAAACCAGATAAGTGGTAGAATAGGGGAGATTTTTTGAAGAAAAAAAACACTTCCATGTTATGTTTTAACTTCTTTTCTATTTAGGAAATATTCCTACTTAAAGAAATTATTTTCCATTGTTTAAATTTTTATTAATTATTTAAAAATAAATAGCACTTTACTTCTAAAAAATTTCATTCTATTAGCTGAATTAAAAATGTGAAGCAAAGCAAGTTAACCCTTCAAAACTGGGTTTAATAAAATGGAAATTTTTTAGTACAATTTATGAGTGAATAAATCTGTAGAGCTTTCACAAAGAAAAAAATTATGAGAATTTTCGTCAAATAGGACTTTTTTAATTTTTGTCATTAGATCGACGAAAAAAATTACAAACTCAGTGTTAAATTGACCGAATTTTTGAGTTAGTTTTCTGAAATTTCTGTGATAATAATTAATTTTGTTTTGATAGTTTATTTTTGTAAAACAAGTGACGAATTTATCCAAAAACGAATAAATCTCTTTTAAATATAGCTTATTGGATTTTTGATTAAATGATTTTATCCCAATTATCATATTTGAAGGAATTGTTTATTTGTTTTTCGCAGATTCAAAAAACCTCAATTTCACCCCCAATTAAATCTTTTTTTAAAATTTATTTCTTTTATTTTTTCTTTAAAACCTTCTTTTAATTTGGAAAGAAATTTAGTTTCAAATTATTTCGAATTATTTTTTTAGTTTTAAACGATTAATTTCTTCATACTCACATCCGTTATCATCATTTCCAAACATTATCAATACAATTTTCAAAATTTTAACCCATCAATCCTCAAAATAATACTAAATAATCATGATCCACAATATTTTTATATACTTCAAACTAAATTCCAAATCAATTTTAGCCCTCAGAGCTCATCATTCCTTATTTTCTTTTACCTTATCTTGTAATTTTTTGTACAATTTCACCATACATTATAGTTGCTTTTTTATAACTTTCCCGCTTTATAATTTTCAAAAGAATTAAAATTATTCTAATTTGTGTATTCTCATTATCTATTATAGTCATAATTAATTTACTATATCAAAATAAATATATATTTTATGATTTAAAAAAATAAAAAATAAAAAATAAATTTAGATTAAATTTATTACAAAAATTTGAAGCAGGTAATATCTTCACATCTTCACAAATTTAAATATCATGAATTTATTATCAATAATACTTAGATTTTATTGATCTGGACCCAAAAAATCAGTTTGAAATACCAAAATACGCCAAAATTTATCACTCTGTTTCACTTTTTTTATCTCAATTCAGCTATCCTATCTGAAAAGATAAATTATTATCCGAAAATACCTTTCAAAACCCATATCAATAAGATTTCATTAACTATTTAAATTTACCGATCCGGAATTAGTTAATAAATTATATTAAAATAATTTTAAATAAATTTTTTTTTTTGATAACTCTTTCTAAAACATATTATTAAGTTATAAATGTAATACAAATCAATCAAATGTTAAATAAACCATATAATAAGTAAAAAAAAATTGGGATTTTTTAGCAAAATAATGGGTTTGAAAATAGTTTAGATATTTAAGGGAGATATTTGTCGGTCCAATAACCATAATTGACTAATTTTTTCTTTATCTCTAGAATATAACCGGATTTACATAATTTACCTTAAATATGAATAATTTTAACTATATAACTCCGATGACAATAAATTTAATGTTATATAATTAAAATATAACCAAATCGACTTATATCTAAAAACAATATAATAAAATAACCATTAAAAAAAATAGCTTGAGAATCAATAAATCGAAATAAAAAACATAAAAACCGTTAATTTTAAATAATACCTCAAAACTGAAAAATAAATCCGGCGCGAACAGAAAACTTGGTTTTAAAGGTATAAAAATATACTCTTGGAAGGATTAAATGTCCATTTTATTTGGAGGAACTTAACTGAATTCCAAAATGTGCCTAAACTGTCAAAAATAGTCCAATATAAAACATATTTACATAATAGAAAATAAAAATAAATAAAAAAATCCAAATAAATTTTATAAAAATAAGTTTGTGAATTCGAAAAAAAATGAGCTAATTTCTCCCGAATAAAAATATTCTAGTGAATTTCATCCAGATTTCATCATAAATCTACTTTTAGGATCTTTCAAACGCTTCACTGTTACAAAATAAGCAAAATTTGAATCATTTAATATTTAGTGACTCTTTTATCTTCAATATAGTTAAAATTTAACAAAAACATTTAATAATGTTCCTGAGAAAGGGTGCTAACTAGAGACCCGAAAATTCCATATTCTTAATTACCGAATAACTTATAAAACTCGAAAAATTTAACTAAAACCCAGCTCAGCTGAGCTCTGGGATCTTTCTAGAAATATATCCTGAATTTCTCGTGGACTAAATTTCGATTCAATAATTTTTTTCCTTCCAATAAATTATTCAAAAAACTGTTACTTTGTTAAAATATGATGGTATCATTTCTTATTTTGCTTTGGGATTGCCATAATGACAAAGATCCTACATAAAAAAACATTGAATAAATAAATGTTAATAAATAAAATAGAATAAAACTTTTTATATAAAAAATTCAAAGTGGAGGTTTAAGATCGTTTTTCCATGATACTCAGAAAAAAAAATAGTACTTTTTTTTTAATTAAAAATCGATATTAAAACAGAAAAAAATTATACAAAGAAATTCTTAAGATCTAAAATTAGGACTATAATTTGGCCATAGATGCAAATTGTATAAAAAATCGATAAAAATAATTTTTAGGAGACTTTATAGACATTCAGAAACATATTTAGAGTTATAGCTCATAATTACGGACAGGTAGTTAAATTACTATAATTAAGATAATACCGCACTTTTTGTACAAAAATACTAAGCATGAATCGGAAATCGAGATTTTATAATAAAAGATGGTGATTATTTCGACTAAAAAATCACCAATATTGAAATTTTATTAAAACTACACAATGATAATACTTCCTTTGACTTTAAGACAGGTGCTGCAATTTTTTTATTCTAGGATTTTCCAGCATTTTTTATGAAAAGCTGTTTTAAAATAATAAATTTTCGCTCTTTAGCCTGTGAAATAACTTCGAATTTTTGAAAAATTGATCTGCAGAGCTTATATATATATATATTTTTTTTCACTTTTTATACATACTGGTAACATATCCGTCATTATTTTACCCTTTTTAAAAAGATTCAGTCAAAGGCGGCAATAAGCGCTATGCCCCAGCTTAAATTTTTGATTTTTTTAAACTGTTTTTTTATATAAATATAATTTTTAAGTTTTCAAATAATTATATGAGCATAGATAAATTCCAAAATTTCCTTAAAAAAATGGAATTTATTCGTGAATATTGGAAGTATTTTTTGATTTATCCTATAACCATTTTTTTTCCTTTTACAGGAAACTTTGTACACATTGGATCCGAATTTAAATTTTTGGAAACTCAATTTTATACTTTGGTCAATATAGGAACGTTGAGTGGTTATAATAATAATACCTATCTGAAAAAAATCTTTTCTGGAAAAATAAAACGGCTAAAAACTCAAATATTTTTGTTTTTGTACCGAAGTGATAACCAATTGCTTTATGTAAAGACAGCATGTTGAGTATAATTATTTTTTGTTTAAACTCTGAACTCAATCATTCGGACATACCTTTTACTAAATTACTACAGCTAAAAAAAGATTTAAAAAAATCCTCTATTGAGTTTCCAGAAACCTTAATGGCACACTTAGATAAAATCTTTGAGCTATTAATTTTTACGAGAGACTTGTATTTCCAAATTTGGTATTTGCCTGTGATTTGAATGGGAAAGCATATATTCTGAAGTTATCATATTTATTTTTGACTTGATGTGTTAATGAATAAAAATTTACTTTAAATGTAAAATTTTGTAAATTTTAAGAGTAAATTGCTAGACTAAAATAAATCTGTTATAATATAAAATATTTTGTTTAGTAGTTCAAAAAAAGATGAATAAAAATAAGAAAGTGTGATTTTATAAGAGAAAATTTTTTAAATTGAGTTTTACATAACGTATAAATTTTTTTTTTGAGATTCCTAGAGTAATAAAGCCCGGAATTTTATGTAAAGGCATATACTAAGCTAATAATTATATTACTCTTTTTTTACATAGATTTATCACAGTTTTAAAATCGTCTGGGTTAAGTCGTGATTCCAGAGTTTATATTAGTAATTAACACCTTAAAAGCCTTTTTACTAATATGAAATGTATTCGCTTATGCATTGTTTTCCTCAAAGTCTATTTATTTACTTTAATAGGGCAGATTTAAAATTAAAAACAAATAAATTCATTTCCCTCTTTTTTTCTGCTTCAACCAATGAATCCAACAAAATAAGGAGAGTGATTATCATTAGTATGATATATCGAAATATACGCCTTTATTAGCAGTTGATTACCAGGAAAAGCTAAATTAAAAAAATAAAAATCTGCTCCTTATTCTCAATAAAATTACATTAATGAGCGTATAATTATATTTTTTATTAGTTTAGTAGACATCAGCTAATGATAATGGCAAGAAAATTATGAAAAAATGGCGTGTCGCTATTTTAATAGGTTATCAAATCATTATTTAGTTCGCAAAAGCTGTGAGATTAAAAAAAAAAGGATCATTTTACTATGTACTTTTTTATTAAGTTATTTGAGTAGTTTTAGACATCTTTTTTTAACGATATAAAAAATTGATTTTTTAAAGAAAATTTATTTACATTCAGATTTCGATTTTTATAAGGTTTTAAATAGATATATATTGTTAACAATATTCAAAGAATCTTCATAGAGTGTTAGGTGGAAATATAAATTTTTGAAACCATTTGATCAAACGAGAGCGATGATATCAGCAATAGTGAAATCGATATTTTACTTTATGATATCTCTAGTTTGAAACATTTTATTGCGGTCCTTGAAAAAAAGGAGCAATTTTTTAGTATTTAAATTTTTTTTTATAATATTTTAGGTACCAAGAGATCCTTTGATGTTGGTATATTCTTCTAACGCTGAAATTTTTTTGAAATAAAAGGGATATTATTTTGGGCTTCTTGGGAGTATTAGAGTTATTTTTTTCTGAAGGATGAACTTTTTTAACTTTATTAATTGCATGCATATTTTTTTCTCTTGAAAAAAACTTATTATAAATCTAAGACTTTAAAACGGAGTAATTTCTCTCTATTAGAGCCGTGTTATATCAAGTATAAGGCCCTCCAAATTAATTTCAAATGTCTCAATAATGAAAAATTAAAACAAATTGTTCTTATTAAATTTATTATTGTAAATATTCAATTTATTGATAGTGAAGGGGATAATAAAATCGAAAATTCGTCACATAATCCTCAATATAATTATACTTCTTTACAGCAACAGTAAGTGGCTTAATATATATGAAATCAGCAACCCAATTATAGCGAACAGAATCAGATTAAATAGTAAATTTTTCATTCATGAAAGAATTAAAAGACCAAAATCTGGCTATCTTAGTTGCGAAATATGGTGAGTTTAATATCAGTAGCTTTTTTTTATTATTGAAAAAAAGAGCTAAAAAAAGCCTTATATGAGATAAAATACTGGATAAATATTCTTCTACAAAGGTCCTGTAACTAAAAAATGATTTAAACGAGGTTTATTTTTTGGAAAAGCACCAATTTACAACATCATTCACTTTAAATCAGGCCGAGAAATATGAATAAAGTTTTTTTAGATAAATATTTTGAGATATTATCCTTTTAAAATATAAAATCCTTCTAAGATAAGGCAGAAATTTTAAGTTATTTTTTCGGAAAAGGTCTCTGTTACGTATTTATTCACTAATCTGAAGAAATGATAATGTTCGTCAAGGTCTAGAGTCTATGTAATTTTTTTTAATGAAGGGGACAATTTAATTCCTAAAATAATAATTTTGCACTGAATATAGGTCTGAAATATTTAGAAAACTTAATATATCCTTGGAGATTACTCATGAAAAGAGCAGGCTGCCAAAAAAAAGTTTAATCGAAAGTTTTGAAAACTGAATTCTTGATTGATTTTTAATAGAAAATAATTAATTCTGATGGGTCAAGGAGGTATTGTTTCGCTTTCAGGTGATGAGCTTCTAGGGTGAAGAAATTTCATCAACATTTAAAGCTAATCATCAGGCGTAGAATACCGGACCTTAAATTCTAAACCAAAATAAAAATTTTTATGGCTTCACTTTTTGTATTTTTTTAAAAGAGAAAAGGTATGGAATTTTATAAACCCTTATTTTAAGAAAATTAAAACATTTTCTTTATAAAAATTCTAAAAATAATAAAATGAATTCTTTATTTGGAAAAAAAAATTGTGATTAATTCAAAAAAATTATAAATTTATCGATATAGGTTGTTTTATATGCCCTAAATTTTTAATAAATAGCGGTTTTGAATTATCATAAGAATATCTTTTGAAGTTAATTATATTTCATTTTTGGCCTATCTGTATTACAAGTATGGTTAAAAAGTAGTTAAAAAAACCTTTTATGTTTAGATTTTTCATCTTAATTTCCCAATAACAGAAGGATATAATTAAAAAAAATAATGAATGATATAGTTAATATCAACATAATATAGGATAATTCAAACAATAATTCAAACAAAAAAAAATTACTATAATTAAGAATTTTCCATATTCACAAGATATTCATATTAGAAAAATATATTTATAACCAAAAAAAATTGAGCTTTTTAAATTTAATCTACATTCAAGTATATAATAAGAGGCTCTTTTATTTGACAGAGTTTTCTCATAAAGGTTATTTTATCAAGAATTTAATGTGGTTTCAAGAATCAAGGTACTTTTTTTGTTTTCAATTATTTTGTTATTGATTTTTAAGAGTTTTATAAAGCGCTGAAAATTAAACTCTTAAAAGAATTTTATAAAAGATTGAAGATTTAAATATAAGTATAACTTGTGTATAATATTGTTAGTGATACTTTTTTTAACACCCAGAAAAAAAAACTTTTATTTTTCTAGGTTTAATCTAATCAATAACGCTTATAGTAGCTCTTAAAAATCAAATAAGATTTTCTTTTATGTTCTTTTATTACCAATTGATTTTTTTATAATTTCTCTGAAAATCTTTGTATAAATATTCACCTTTTATTTTAGTAATATATTATAAAAAAGACCTATTCTATTGAATTATAGTTATTTAAAGTTTAATTTTCACTCTTAGCAATCTTCCTTTCAGAAATTTCAATAATTTTAAATATGTAAAAATCACACCAAAAAGTTCTAAAAATTAAATTATTGAAATTTGGAGTTTTAAAATTAGTCATTTTTATTTTATTTAAACATATCTAAAAAAATCATACATTTATAAATGGAATATCTTCAAGAATAATTTTTTTATAATATAATATCTAATGATCTAGTAAATTTATACTGGTGACTGATTTTTTAAAATTGATCAACTATCATATGTTTTAAATATGTTCCAGCCTAAAAATTTGTATTATTTTTCAGATAAATAAAGTTTATTTATGATGAAAAAGGTAGTTGGATGTATAAAAATTGGATTTTGAAAAATAGATATTAAGGATTAAAAAAAGTAATTTAATTAAAAAAGAGTGATTTTCCCAACATATATATATACAGAAGCTCAAAAGTATATAAAGCTGTTATAGCTCTTTTTTTTTAAAAAAATTATAATGATTATAAAAAAAATAATCATTAATAGATTTTTGGAGCTTAAAAATCAGAAAGATGGTAAATATTTTCATTTTTCTATTTCTAAATATTTATATATAAAATGAAAACAGATCATAAATTCTGAATTGAATAATTATCTTAAAAAAAGAGAATTTTTGGCTATATTTGCAATTTTTATACAATGCTTTATAGAAGAAACCACCGTTTAAAATTTCTATTTTTTTTATATAATTTTAACTCCGTATGTGATTTATTAGAAAAATAATCAAGAAAAACTAAAAATGATAATGTATATAGTTAGAATGGAAAATTTTTTTATTAAAAAATTTTTTTCACGCGAAATATGTGGTGATATAGATAAATATTTTTAACATAAAGATAAAGCCGGTATGCAATAAAAGCGAAGCAAATGTTTTTAGAAAGACATTATAAAAAAAAATTAATTGAAATAAAATTAAAAAAGGAATAATCCAATTATCCGAAAAATAAATCATATAAGCGGACAATTTATATGAATTTCCCATTTTGGAGCCACCTTTGATTAAATAGATTGCGTAGATAGACATAACCCTAATAAATAATTAAAATTTCAGTTAATATCCGATTTTAATTTTAATTTATTATTTTTTCTCAAAGAGATTTTTTTTTTCCAAAAAAATAATATAGGGTATAAATCAATAAAAATAATCGAATTTTATGAATTTTTAACTCTTAATACGTCACATATATTCTTATAAGTATATTTTTAAAAGCAAAATGATTCTCGCAAAACTGAATCAGAAAATTATACAAGTTTAAAAGATAATTTTTTTAAAAAATATTGATTGGATATATTCCTTAAAATATTTTTAAATAAAAATTGTATAAAATTTTCAAAATTTTTTTTATAAAGTATGGATCCTCGATATTTATATAAAAATTTTTTTATTTGAAATTTTGTTAAAAAAATAGGTCTAGATAATATTTATCTGATTAAGTAAAATTAATTTACAATATTGTATAATAACTTTCACTTTTGATCATATCAAAGTAAATATGAAAAACGCACCCTTAAGCTCGCATTAAATAATATATGTGTGTTTTTTTATGATCCAAGCGTTTTTTTACATAAATACTCACAGATGGATTTAATAAATAGATGAAATTAAATAATTTATTAAATATAATTTCACAACTGAGATTTATTTAATCATTTAAATAGCTGGATATTTTAATTTTCTATAAATTTTATATCAAAAAAAAGAGAATCGAAAAGTTCAAATTTTGCTGAAATTAAACTAGAAAATACATAAAAAAAAATTATGTCAAAGATCTACCCATATAATATGGGGGTGAATGTTTAAAAAAATGAGACTTGATTTCATTGCAAGTATAACATAACATAAGTATAAATTATTTGGAAGATTATTTTCAAAAATATACTTTTTTTACAGAAAAAACCTTCGAAACTACAAAAATAAATCATCATTAAACCTATAAAAAACAGTTAAACTTAATAGTTCATTTAAAATTTCCACATTTTTTCTTTAGGAATTTATTTTTTTGATTCCAATTTAAAATTACCCAATATTTTATTGCAATTGCCGTCTGGAATATTCCAAAACTAGGTAATTGGTAGATTTTTTTATCGGAAAATGCCCGATCACAAATAGAAAATTCCAGATAATCCAAAAAATTGCTCAAAACTAAGGCACCAATTGATTTTTATTAGTTTATTTTCCAAATCAGAAATCTTACCAATTAATCCAATAAATCCGAAAAAGAAAAAGAAAATTTCAGGTCGTAAAATTTATCAACTAACCTCTAATCAACTAAAAAAAAAAAAGGTCTTAAAATATATTTTCCAATATTATACAGTAAAAGGGTTTGAAAATTTTTCAGTTTTATTAGAAGTATAAGGTTGTTTATTTTAAAAAAATATATAATTTTTACTCAAGTAAAAGACATGGTTTTTTATTTAAATATTTCATTTAATCAATTTTTTTTTGAAAAAATTTAGAATAAGTAAATTTTATGCCCGAGAAATAAAAAATAATGATATCATAACATTATTAAATTTAGTTTAATTAATAAGTCTGATCGAAGGCAATTTATATTATTTTGAGAAGGTATTTTTCTAGAATCCTAAGTTTAAAAGAATAAAGCTATACATTTATTCGATTAAATTTTTGTAGAATTTATCTTCAAATCAAATTATAGAAATAGGGTGTAGAATTTCATATGATAAAATAATTTATTATTTACATTTATTATTTTGAAAGTTCATTTTTTTAAAAAAACAATATTTATCAGAGTATAAAAAGGTAGTTATCATAATTTACACAAATAAAACATGGCTTTTTAAAAAAAGGATTTTTTTAAAATAATTAAAATTATCAAAGGATAAACGGTATAAAAAATTAGTTAATTTGGTATTTGAAGTATTCTTTTTAATGCGGAGTTCCAATAAAATGGGAGTTTCACTTTTAAAGTGTTTTATGTTTCATTTTAAAGTTGATTTAGACTTTTTTGAAAATCAGAAAAAAGAGCCAAATTTCTGATTTTTTTCAATAATAAACATATTAATAGAATATACATTTGTCTTTTTTTCAATTATTTTAATGCATGGGAGACTCTATGGCATACCAGACGCCTTTTCCCACAAAGCCTTATAGGCTAATTTTATAAAATGTACAATCGGCTTGATTAATACATATAATTTTAAAAAATGTGCTAATTTTTTCAATTTTAGACATTTCATAATTATTATTTTTAAAAATAGCACTCTAAACAAATTAAAGACATATTACAAAATAAATTTTTTATTAAAGGTGAAATAAGAAAATTTTCTTAGTAAAAATTCTGGTGTGCCTAATAATCTACCATAAATAGCCTAAAATTAAATGAATAATTTTTTTCTGAACATTGCTGGTGGAGTTGAGTTAATAAAAGTGTAGATAAAATAGATTTAGGACATTATTACACATATTTTTTTTAAATGTATACTATCAAGTACTCCAGTTAAACAAGATATCAATATATATATATATATATATATATATATATTCAATATAACTAATTTCTTATAGTTTTTTTACTGATTATTTGTTTAAATTTTTTTTAAAAATGTCATAAAAGAATATATCAAAAAACCCCCTCAAAAAAGACTTTAAGAAATTGTAGCACAACCCAAAAATGCAGCTCTAAAAATTTAATACACCATGGGGATCGGATATAGATAAATTTCCAGATAATTAATTTGATTCCAGGTTTTTATAAAAATCACAGCGTGTAAATTATTTAGTTATCATTCCAGTTACAAAAAATATATAGTGGGATTTTGTGATGTTATTTATCGAAAATCTACACTTTCTCTTTCAGAGTCTGACTGTAAAAAAAAAAAAAGTTAAATTCATGGTCAGCACAAAAAAGTAGTTCGTTATTTCATAACAACGAATTAGTTAATCCCACCTTTAATAAAATGGAAAGTATTGTACCTCATATATAATCTATTCAACACATTTACAAGATCGATAGGGGATAAATTCCTATCAATCGTTCGTAGGCTTTAATTAACTTTACTTTATATTATTATTTTAGAACTCAAAATAGATTTTTATCTATATCTGAGTAAGATCCCGATTGGTTGTTGCTCTAAACAAAATAAATTTATGTTGTTTTTTTTCCGAGTTTAAAAATATTATTCACTCTATTAATTCAAAAAAATTCATCATATTGACTAGGACTGACACAGTTTGCTCAAAGCCCAAATGAAAGCAAATTATTTGAGACTTTCTTTGGCATGAAAATATCCTCTTTTGGGAATTTGCATCTTGGGAGATGTGAAATATAGCCAATACTATTTATTAGTTTTGCTAAATTTTATTTTTGTCGCTCAATGCAAACCTTCTAATAAAAGCCAACAAATTAAAAGCAGCAATTTACAACAAATGGGAATTGGTAATGTCCTTGAATAGGCTATTTCAATGTAAATCAAAAATCAAAAATTCTCGACTTTCAGATGGTAGTGACATTATCAGATACGAAGCACGATCTCGTATTGCATTCATTTGTTCAATCCTAATAGAAATAGAGATAGAAATGAGATGGCAACTTCATCAAATTCTGAGATAGAAATTCCACTTTTGGAATTAATAGATTCCACAAAATACGTGATACATGATGTGTTGATAAATTTGAAATTACCCGCAGAATCGGTAGCTAGCGGGGTGCCGTCAATCCAGAGTTTATTTCAGTCTACAAAAAAATCTGCAATAGCTCTTGAAAGTAGCGGAAAAACTTCCCCTCGATTTGACTCTAGCCCATCAGCTCACGAACCCGCTCCTCGCGGACTTTCAATTCCCAATGAAACTGATATTCCTAACCTTCTGGATTTGGATAATAAAAATTCTCCTATAAATACTGAAGCCCCTATTTATGCCATTGAACCAATTCAACAGTTGGTTTCTAAGGACGATTTGGACACAAAAGCCAACAAGGACGATTCTAAAGAGATTTTAGAATCTAATAATACAAAAATTATCCCAGAAAATAGTCCTGTTAAAACTCTTGAGAACACAGAAGAGATTTTTTCGAGTCCATTAATTGAATCTAACTCTATCCCTAGTCCTATATTTTCCAAAATAGAAAGCTTTGAATCTTATGGTATAAACTGCTTCCGTATTTAATCTAATTTTCAACCCCTGCCAAAAATATGCTACTCTCTTTTGTTTTAGATGGAAATTTGTATATTGGAACTAACGACGGTCATATTTTCTGGTATTCGATCTCTCAAATCGAATTTACTTCACAGGTTTGATAATTAAATAGTATTAACTTCTTCATATTTTTTTTAAACTTTATTTTCCACATTCCTACTTAGAGCTGTCCTGATCACATTCAATTGGGAAAAGTAAAAGTTGGATTATCGAATAAAAAGATAGAAAGACTCAAATTAATTCCTCAATTTAAAAAACTTGTTTGTCTTTGTGACTCTACTATACATTGGTATAGCCTTCCTGATTTGAAAAAAATAGAAGAATCTGAAGCTCCAACTATAAAAAATGCCAGTTGTTTCTCAATTGATCAGACCGGCAGATTTTCCAAAAGCAATTTTGTTGCTACTAACATTTCAATTTGTGTAGGTTTAAAGCTGGGAATCCAAGTCTATAAAATTGGATCCAGAGTGAGGCTGGACAAGGTAATTATACCCTTATCATCATTTTTTCTTATATTTTTACATCAAACCTCTATTCAGAATAATTCTTAATATAATTAGGAGATACCTTTAAAATTCGGAGCTGTAACTATTTGCCACATAGGAAGATATATATGTATGGCAGATATAAAATCCTATAAAATACTAAACTTGGATGATCAAGAAAGGGTTGTTCAGCTCGTGTCAATTCCCAGCTTCCTCATTCACCCATTAACAGGGAAAAAGGTTCGTCCTCCTAGGCCAAGAGTTGCAGTTGTAGGAAAAAATGAGTTCATTATTTTGACAATTTCTTCTGAAGATTCTGGAAGTCTTGGTGTTATTGTTGGCTTAGATGGTGAAGCTCGAAGGGGCACTCTACAATTCTCTGAATATCCACGATCTATATTATATGACGATCCTTATATATTGGCGCTATTTTCTGATGGAAGGATTGAATTTCATAATACGCTTACCCATGAAATAGTTTCGCACAATTTTGTAGTCCCTGAAAATAAAAAACCCAGAATGTTAGCCTATGTGTCATCAATACCAGTAATATCCATGAAGGAGGAATTGGTTAACGCTGAATTTTCCATGGTTGATTTTGATTCTAATTTTAAACAACAATATGCCAAATCTTCATATCACAGTAGACAAAAAGAAGAAATGAACTTTAGTAATATATGTAATAAGTTCAACGCCAATATAACTATTCTTTACAATGATTCTGTAAAGATATTAATCAGGCCATCTAAATTCATTGAGGTAATTAATATTCTTTCCAAATTCGACAAAATATCGATAATTTTTTTATTCTCGCACAGATTTGCAGGCTTCTTGACGAAAAAAGGATAGAGGAGGCCATCGATGAAATTGAAAGATCCTTGCCAAACCACACTTCTGATTTCACTACACCCCCAGAAATAAAGTATCTTTATCAAAGGGTCTCACTCGTTTTCCTGGAAAGTTTATTGTTTGATGATGCATTAGAATATTTGAAGAAGGGGAGTCTTGACCCTAGAGCTCTTTTATCATTATATAATCAGCTATACCCTTATCTAAAAACTGTTATTGAGTCATTAGACGGTCTCCCTTTGACACGAGATGTTAGGATCTTGATTAAAAATATGCATGATATAAATACTTTAGGTGAGATAAATCCCTTTTTATATATTTTCTTTTTTCTTTTCTAAACCCCATTAATCTTATCAATTTCTTATGGCCTTATATAGTTAGAAATGGCTCTAACCAATTCACAGGAGGAAATTCAGAAATTGCTGCTGAGCTAGAGCTTTCACTTTTACAAAATGCTAATGACCTGCTTTGTAGATTTTTGGAATACTGTAAAAAGATATACTCAAGCTACGAAATCCTAATTCCTATCAATACTGCGCTAGCTATGCTCTACTCAAATACAAAAGAAATTAAAAAATTCACTGTACTTCTGTTTGAACAGAGCAGTTCTATTGATTCTGACATTTTAATAAAATATCTTGAATCTAAAAATCATTTGTACTTTGCCAGTTTGGTATACAAGTCTTATGAGGTTCCTGAAAAAGTTCTGGATATATGGGAGGAAATCCTTAAGAGCAAAGATACAGAATCTGGATTTGACGGGGATGAAGAATATTTAGAATATATCACTGAACTAAAAAATGAAGAGCTAACATCCAGGAGGTTCTATAAAGTATTAGATTTTAAACCATCTTTGGCTGTCAAAATGTTCTATAAGCTATCTCCAGGGACTGTTGCTGGGCTCAACACTGATCTTCTCATAGCCAAATTTGAAGCTATCGGAGATGATAAGGTACTTGGGGATTTTATCGAAAGGTTAGTTGAGGTACACCATTCTAAATCGCCTATTTACTCGACTCTTCTTATTCAAATACGAATAAGAGACATTGGGAGGTGGTTTTTTAAGAGCAAAGGAATTCTTGAGGAAGGTAGGGCTTTAAGGTCTGAATTGGAAAATGCTTATCGAATTCGCCAGAATCGCGATATTCATTTAACATTTAGAGATTTTTTGGTTGGGATGATAGGATTGATCAATGAAATACAAAATAATGGGAAAAAGGTGGATCAAGGGGGAATAGTTAGTGGTAAATCAATAGACTTCTCGAATTCAATAAATTTTAATTCTCAGAAGAACGAATTATACGATGAGTGTCTAAGATCAAAGATGAGCAAGGGATACACAACTAGCCTAAGATTGCGATACAATCTATTAGAATTGATGCTGGATCCTCAGCAACTATTTGATACAAATTTGGTTTTTGAAACCATTAAGGTACATGCACCAAATTATTTATATTTGGAAATGGCTATAATACTTGCTAGGGTGGGGAACATCAAAGATGCAGTAAACATATTGGTTCACAGTGCCCAAGATTTCGGCGAGGCGGAACTGATTTGTTTTGGGTCAAATCAGAGTTTATCGCTATCTAGACTAACTCCTCTTAGCATAGAGACAAGCAGAAAGCGTCTTTCAGCGACTAAAAAGCCCGGGCCAGTCTCAGAAGGAGGAAAAAAACCTGATTTCCTAAATTCAGAATCAGTAGCTAAATCAATGATTGAAGAAGGATTGATAAATCAGTTCCCAGATACATTACAACCAGAGCTAAATATTATTGGGGATAATTTAAAGTATAGGATTTTTTTTGAATATTTGAGCTTACAAGATTCCGAATTGGGATATAGTTTGATCTTAGGGTTGGTTACCCGTAGTGACTTCAACTATGACTATAGGATAATATTGAATAACGTGCCTATAAGCTGGGAAGCGTCTCCTTTTGTGTCCTACTTCAAAACAATATTGGAAGCTAATCTTAACAAGACTAATGCCTCCAAGTTATCACTCATTCTGTTGAGCAAGTCCATCCAAACTTTAAGAAGTGAAAAGTACTATACCACTCAGTTCCCTGAATTGGCGCCTACATTTTTAAAACGAAACTTTGGAAAGACTGGTGCTATGTTCCCCATTAACTCCATTATTAACGACATAAATTCTTACTTTATTTTATCGCCAGACATCAAAAATCCTGAGAAGCCGATTGTCAAAAAGACAGCCTTTAACGGAAATAAATATGATATTGAATCAGAATTAAAAGGGAAAACTCACGTTACAATTCGTGAAAGTGATATTTGTGAAAATTGTGGTATTGCAATAGGATGCGATAGACCTTTCCTCTTCATGCCTAGCACTAAAAAAATTTATCATCAAAATTGTGCTAAAGAATCTTCAAAACAAACATAATGAATTGATCGAAAATGAAGGATGTCTAATAGACCTTCGATTATTGATAATTTTATCTTCGAAAAGCTGAATTTCGAAACTTTTTGTTTTCCGAAAAAATAAAAAATAAAAAACTCTGTATTTTTTTATATCATGTGTTTGAGAAAATATTTCAAAAACAATGAAGAACACAATTAGTCTATTTGAAAAGAGGGGTAGATTTTTTTAAGGAATATCTTTAATAGAGATGGATTTTCTTATGTTGTTTATAAAACATTATTTTAAAGAAAGTGTATACTAGTGGGATTTCAAATACCCACCCCCCCTCCTTTATATATAAATGTATGTCTTTTTAACAAAGCTTTAACCTATTAAAACTCAAAATTTTCAATATATTGTGAACTGATTATTCAGAATGAGTTATTTGTTGTCACATGTAATCTATTCCCTTAAAATTCATGCTAGTGATTTAGATAAATTTCCAGTTTTTATTAATTGTTTAATAATGGTACGATTAGATCTATTGAAAGCTTCTAACCACTTTCTTTCATTTTTCATTTTTTTAAATTTTCTATATCGAAGTTTTAATGATAGGTAATTTTGTAGCGTAACGCTTTGATGAATAATGGACTGGTTGATACCAATATCTACACGAATCTAGCTTTTATATAAAATATAGCTTATTATTTTCGGTAGTATCTTTTATAGCCTTTTAGTTGTATTTACCGTATCATAAAAGCCAGAAAATATGGAATGCATTAATCTCTGACTCTTTCAGAACCTAAAATGAGTATAATAGCACCCATTTTTTATGTCGAAATATACATTGATTTCAAATACAAATTCATATATTTTTTAGCTTTTTAAATATGAATATATATATGGTGAATAGCAGATTGGGGCTCAATGTATTATTGAGTTCTGTAAAAATGAAGAAAATAAATAATCTTTGAACTAAAAAACTGGAATAAATAAAAAAATTGCATATATCAGGAACAAGGAGAAGATTATGTATAAAGATGTTTTTGGGAAGAAATGAACTTGAAAAGATGTTCAAAATAAAGGGGATTTAAATCTATTTGCGTTTATCACGAGTATCATTCGTTCTGAAGAACGAATAATTTAGTGGTGATCCAACAAATGGACGAGGCTTATATTGGTAAGGAACTAATGAGGGCCAATTCAACAGATACCCAACAAGTCTTGGAGACACAAGACCAGTCAAGGTTACGATGAGCAAATACGAAGCAACAGAAACGGATAGAGAAGTAAAGAAAGTACCAATGGGTGAAAATCCACGATTTCTCATAGTGAAAGTCAAGGAAACGAATGTAGACGAAAGGTATATAATAGGTATCTATTTAAATATGCAAAAAATAAATGTAAATTATTTTCAATTAAACTTAGAAATAAAAAAAAAAGTCATACAGCTTTAGATATACTAAATAAATCCATTGATGAAAAGTCTAAGGCTCTATATTGGCCTAAAAATAGATCGATCGAGTCCTAATTATTTTGGCGAAAAAAGTAAAAGAAATTTCAATCAAAATAAGAAATAAATATAGTAGAAAACAATAAGAGATGTGGATATGTAAAATTACTTGTCTGTCACCGTCGAAAAAGTTACCACAAATGAATCTCTCAACAGAACTTGAAAAGTCAGAAACCATTCCAAAAAATGTTCTTCTACCAGTTCTAAAAAAAAAATTTTTTTTAGAAAAGTTGCGAGCAATGGCGCGATATTAAAAATTGAATTAACCTTGTTAAGTCGGTTTTCAAAGCGGGCGATCCGGAATAAGCCAAGCTTACATAGTCAGCATTGTCAGACCAAATATTTCTCAGTAAATAAAGCATTTGTGAGTGATTATCAACGCTTTCACCAGGAGTCAAAATACCAAAATGAGTCAATTCTCTGTTGAGCCAATAGTTAGATAGGCTGGATTGAATAACATTAGTTCTATCAAGGCAATCCAAACAATTGGTACGGACTACACCATTCTGGACCTCTAATATGGAATTCGAGTCGACTTCAAGTCTAAATCCGCCAAAAGAGTCAACCTGTCGAGAAACTGAATTGACCAGCAAGTTACCAACAGGGGCAGATTTATTTGCTTTGGATTGAGCATGAAAATCGAAATGGATGTATGAAATTGATGGCAAACTGAGGGTCTTAAATTGGCGTTCAAATGATAAACCTAGCGGCAGTTCATATTTAAACTTATCAACTAAATTAATCATCAAGACAGCCTTGTATTTGTCAACAAGAGAAAAGATATGTTTCTTAAAAGGCTCGCACTAAATACATTAATCAAAAAAATAAATATTGAATTACGGATACATCCTCTGTTTTAAACCAAAGATGGGCAAAGGAAAAATTTAGTATTGGAAATTGTGTGAAAAATTACACTGTTTGTATCATCGATGTACAGGCGTGGCCTGTACCTACCATTGATGATTTGAGCAAATTTTATTGGAATGGATCCTCTAATTTGGATAAAAGATGAAACATATCTTTTAGTCTGGGGCGATTCTTGTGTAGTAGAATGCATCCCAGGAGTCTCCCTAGCTGAAAATTCGATAATTTCTTCCGTCTCGGCCATGTTTGCAACGTTTCCGTTATCATCGGCGCCCCTGTGAAAATAACGGGTACCTAAGTGAACGTAAAGAAAATTAAGTATTTACTGAAAAAAAGAATTTAAGAAATAATAAGTACCCTGATTATTTTTATTTCTGCGAGTTATTAGGGTGATAGAAATCTCATGGCTATTTAAAGCTGATCTCACAGTCTTGACAACTAAATAATACCATTCGAATGATTAAAATAGAAAAAAAACGAAGCAAAATAAAAATAAAATGTTTTAAAGAAAGGATACTTACATCCACTAATCACTGGGAGTATAAATGAGCTTATCTAAAATAGAGTTCAAATTTTAAAAACCATTAATTAGTTTTTTAATATATGAATTAAAAAGAAAAATGGTTACGTGAGGATATTCTATAGAAGCAGAAATCAGGTGTTCACACAGATAGCTGTTGAAAAAATAATCATTGTATCGCTAAAAATAATTCGATTAATAAATTTTGTTTAATAGAATAAAGAAATTTAAAATAAAAATGATTTTTTTAAAAAATAGGAAAACATACATCGATTTTTGGATCAGTGTAGTTTCTGGATTTCTGAATTTGCAGGGAGTTCGTCAAGTCAAATGAATGGGAAAAAAAGAAATTTTTGGAACTGAGATAATTCCTTAAAGAATTCAACAGCGTGTATTCCTTATATTTCTAAAAGCAAAACAAAGAGATAAAGAATGAGAATAAATACAAAATAGAAATTGCATATACCTGAGAAAGAGTTAAGAAACTGTTTTTTCCGATCCTTTCAACGTTTGTTTCAGTAATTTTGTAAATTTCGTTTCCATTAATAGAACCAACTTTTTTTCTCTCACTTATGGATATAAGGTAAAATCCTGTTCAAATGGTTTCAATTGGGAATATTTAAATTTTATTCTTAAAAAGACTGGCTGTTTATTTATAAATACCAGAGAATAGTCGAATAATTCCGAGAACTCCAAATCCTCCAATAGTTTTTAAAGGGAGTTTTCTTTCTGATGCACGATCTATACAATTAATTAAAATTTCGAGGAAAGGTGAATTAAACTCCATAAAAGATAAAGGATTGAAATTGATACCATAAATGGAAACCAGTCCTAGGCTATCGATATCCAATGTTCCTTGATTCGCGTCTGAATTATTCTGAATCAAAACCCGATCCTCGTAAAACTTTCTTTGAGCAATGGATTAATTTTAGAAAATATCAAATATAAAAATGAAAATTCCTTACAATTGATAGATCATTTCGCGCTTTATTTGGTAAGTATTGTATGAATTAAATTTATGATAAAGTAGTTGAATTTTGTATTCTAAATCAAAAAAGTAATTCAACGTTGAGATAGCCCAAAATCAAAGATTTGAGTATATTCAGAAAGTTAATGTCTTCAATTTTAGGGGCTATTCACCAAAGGCGAAATACGTTTTACCTTTATTTCTTATTGAAAATTAATAAAACATGGAACTAGCACTAACCTCAGAGCAGCCTACATACCCCAATTAGCCTCAATTTGGAAATATTGATTTATCAACTATAAACCTCATACCAATAAAATACAATTTTTTTATAGCAATAGAGCAATGTGGCATAAATATTGGACATAAATGTTTTGGCAATTTAGTCCACCGACCATTAAAGTTAAAAGCCCTTGGAGTAAACTCTTTTATTGGGAAAAACTGATCTTTAGAAAATTCTGGTCAATGAGCATAACGATCTGAACAAACTGTGGTGAAGTTTCATTTGGGAATTGCATTGAGAAATACATCCAACCAAGTGTATAAACTATTCACCTAGTTCCAATTGACCTACTAGGCATCTCATATGCTATTTGACCACTATTTAAATTCTATTTAGTAAATTTTAAATTGGCAAAACTCAATATACCCAATTTTTATTAGCCAAGAAACTGGCCATTTGAGGTTGCAGTTGGAGAAAGAAATAGGCAGAAGCATATGTTGAAAATAGTTCAGATACCAATTAACCTATGTTTATATCCAATAAACTTATTGGTAGGGTTGCATCCATTCCTTCAAGATAAATAGTATATGCTGAAGTCACTCCCACGTGGGTTTGTCCTTTCTTCCAAACATATTATATGATACCTTTTAAGGTTGGCAGTGCAAAAATGAACTCCTATTTTTGATTGATTAGGAGGAAATCGTATTTATATATGAAAGTTTTTTTTTTTCAGGCCAGATAGTTTTCTGTCAAGAGTTTCTAATTTATTTTTTAGTTAAAGCCCACCCTAATGGAACAGACCTCTTTTTGTTTTTTTAAAATATTAATCAATTCTATATAAACAAAGATGTAGGATCCGATTGAAATAATAATTTCTGCTTTTGGAATAAATTATAGACGATATAAAATGTGAAATATTTACCGATTTTCTTTTATGGACTTCAAATTAAGGCTTTAATGTGTAATTTATTTTATAAAAAAAAGTAAAATTCCATATTAAATAATTTTTATACTTATCTCCGCTGAATCTTATTTTAATTTTTTTTTAATGCAAAATCATGGAGGGGTTTTTAAGAATTAGTGAGTATTAGTATTAGTATTTTAAAAATCCCACTAAATTTGAGGGCATGTCCTGATCTAAAAAATCATAATGGCAAAGCATATGGGACGAGTAGTCCGATCCATATCGAATGGCGATTCAACTGATCTAAAAAGATGTTTTTTTTAAAGAAAAAAATAGTGTGAACATATTCTATCAGAAATAGCTCATGACTTGAAGGAAGTTCAAGTGTATAAAAAAATATAAAAAATATAAAAAATCCTTCTCAATTTTAAAAAATAAACTTATTATATTTTCGTTGGTGGATGTTGTTTAAAAAAGAGAGAAGCTCGGAAATTTTGGATACAAGTTCTAAAATGACCAATAAATAAAATGGATGCGGATAGAGAACGCGATGATTATATTTTAAAAAGCTACAAAAATTCGAATGGCTCAAAAAAATAAATAGTGTTTGGTGGAATATAAAAAATCATCAAAAATCACTTGTTTAGAAACTTTAGAATATTCTCTGAAACTGTTAATGACAAAAAAAACGAAAATTTGTTTTTCTAAGCTCTCTTTTACTATCTTGAAATCTCAAAAAATAGAATATGTAGAAATAATAAAGGAAAATTCTGATCTAAAATATAACTTCTTTTTTTTTTACAATCTGTGCCCAAAGGGCTTTAGTAAATACGTAAAGTTAATTGGAATGTGTCTCATTTGACATAAGGGCCAAATTGATATTAAAATAGTAATATTTTTAGGGCAAAAAGAAAAGAATAAGAAATTTAACCAACAGTTTTAAATCTACAGATGATTTAATAAACTGAAAAACTAAAAAAGTATTGTTATAGAGATTGCGATAAAAGATTTTAAAAGGTAAACTGTGTTTTTACATTTTATTTTAAGGAAGTTTTTACAGTATGGGATAGATCTGTAGAAGCTTTTACCTCCTTTTGAAAGAAATCGCTGTTATATAATCTGGGCTCGTATCACTATAACGGGAAACAATAGCGATTAATGGATAAATTTGAAAACTTCCTACAATTGGTACTATGTAGATTCTAAATATGAAACAAATTGCCTAATCAGTTATTAAGAAAAAATTTTTACTCCATTAATAAAATCAATTTTGGTCAGACTCTGATTCACAATTTCGATCATTCGAACTACAAATGTTTTTAATAAAAAAATCGGATCAACGTTTGGAGGGAAATATTAAAAAAAGGTTTCAAGAGTTACCTGAATTTTTTTTAGTTTCAAACCTTAAAGCTGCTAAAAATTTCGTGATAAAAAAAAAAAAAAGCTGCTAAATTTGATTTTAATATATGCTCCAGATATGAACTAAAAAGGCAATATTGCAGAATTTAATAAAAAAATTCCCGCATTTTACTTCTCTCACTATGGTTTAAAAAATTAAGTTCATCTTCAGTTATCATTAAATTTTATGATCGCAAAGAAATATCATTCAAAATGTAGCTAATTTAGCTTTTGAGATTTAGTAAAAATATTTAGTAGACCAGGAAAATATTATTGGTTCTAATAATGTATTAGTAATTGGGAAAAAATTCCCTGTCCGCTCAAAACAGGATAATTGACATTTCTAACCATGTATATTTTAAATTATGGGGTTGGGGGATGGTCATTTTTTATCATAAATGTAAAAAGCATTTTACGGTAATGAAAAAAAAATTCTAAATTCTGCTTATTTAGCTTTTAGATTATTTTTTATACCTAAATCGTTTATTATTGTGCTTTAATTGTTGCGAATATTAAATTGAATATCAAAAAGTCTAAAACTTTTGAACATGCAGACAATTCAATTATTTCATAAAATTTTCATTTTTTCAGGAATAAAAAATCAGAGATTAAGTCAAATCAATAATCTACACCTTTTAAAATAAGTTTATTTAAAATATTTCTAATTTAAAACTAGGATTTATTTAGTCAAATACGGATATATATGAGTATGCGAATATTTTTTTGGGGGCCATGCTACTTCTTAAACAAATAGGCTCCTTTACTATTCCATTCATTTGAATTCTAAAATATTATCTGAAATTTTTGATAATTTTGATTAGTTAATATTTATCGGGATAAAAAAAAAAGGAAAATTAATTAGATAAAATTTAAATATCAAATTTTATGTAAATTTTAAATTAATATTTCTACTTTTAGTAACAATAAAAATGGGTTAGTTAAATATTTTGAGCTTTTTCTAACAATTAAACTCGATATTTAGTATCATTTGTAGAAAACCCCTATTTTTTAAATAAATTGTACTTATTTGCGTACTATAGTTGGAATAAATAATTTTTAGACTTTATTAAATATCCAGAAAAAAAAAGTCGGAAAAATTCTGTAAAATTTTTTTTTATAAAACAAAATATTCATAAATGTCTAAATCGGATTTTATTAATTGTAATTTAAAATTTCTTTATGAATTTAAAATATTAGAAACTTATAAACTTATTCACCATTTTACAAGCTTTAAAAAATATGATTTTTTGTAAATAGCTTCCTACTGAGGGTTATATTTATCGGGTGAGAGTTTTTATTGATAACTTATGTGAACTTAGGATTATTTTTTTTACATTTTTAGTCTGAACTATATATATAATCATTTTCATTTAATATCAGATAATAAAACGTAATATGAGTAATCTTTGTACCCAAGTGTTTATTTAAAACTCAATATTCCATAACTTTAACAAAAAGAGGTTACAGTAAAAAAATATTATTCTTACTGTCTCATTAAAAGTTTCTAACATTTTACACTAGCTTTATTTCACTAATTATTAAAAAAAAAATTCCATAAATTATAAAATTTTTACTGGATTATTAAACTTAAGGTATTTTATAAATAAATTAACAAAATTTTTGTAAAAAACAATTTAACTACTGTCAATTTATTTTTTTTATTTTTAAATTTTAATCGATATATCTATATATGCCGTTTAGACAAAAAATCTCAAATAGTTTTGATAATATATTTAATTTTTTTAATTAGATCTGCTCTTAATTTCAGGATTCACTATTATTTGTACTCTTATTATTTAACGTTTTTGTGTTTTATTAAAAAATTACCATAGAATACTCTTGCCAAAAATACGGGGATTTTTTGAAGGGGGGTTTTTGTTAAGAATAAATATTTATATTTAAAACTATTTTAAGCAGATTTTTTTATATAGGTAAATTTTATGTCGCTTTACCCGTCATTTTTCAAGTTATTTTATCTAAAAAAATCTTTCTTACCGTTAATATAAATCAAATAACCAATAAAAATTAAAATTAAATAGTTATTTTCTATTTTGGAAACATTATTAAAGATATTTAGATTTAAAGATTTAATAAACCAGTAAAGCAAGTAAAAAATTAAGTTGATGATACCTCCAATAAATGAAGGTATAATGCACAAGAAAATTTGCTATAAAATTGAAAAATGAATAATTTAAATTTTTTTTTTTTTGAAATTTAATCAATCTTATATGGAGGGGATAAGTGTGAGTTTTATTTCACTGTGAGTAAAAAAAATGATTTATCAAAAAATTTACCTCTCGATAACAATGGAAAGGTGTTATTTTTTGAGAAAAATATTCGAAATTTCATGTTTAATGGTATCTTATTAATTCAACTAAATTTCTAAATTATTAGATTATTATAAGTGTATGCATCGTACTACTATTTAATTAGATTTTCATAATCTTTATGTTCTTGAAAAATTAAATACCAATTATAATATGAATTAAATCGGAAATTGTCATGCTAAAGAATCAAAATTAAATAATATTTCAAATACAATTCAATATTTTAAAAATTGGAAAATTGATTATTATTGTTTTTGATTCTATGCATCTATTTTAAATTTCATATCGGGTCTACTTTTCACTAGCTTATAAAATGAGCACTTTTTGCATATTTTGAAAAAATTAAACTAGACTTTTACATTGAGTTTTAAAAAAACATGATTTCAATTTGATGTTTAGTTTTATATTATTTAATTGAATATGTACTAACATCTATACTTTCAATTTATCAAAATTAGGACATGTAATTTTTTTTTTCATAAAGATAAAACGAGGAAATTTTTATTTGAATACAAAATTAACAATTTATTTCGTTATAAAACTAATATTATGCATAAAAAATAAAAAAAATAACTATTACAGTATATATCAAAAGATATCTTTGATTTTAAGCTTTTTAATATATATATAATCATCTTTTATTTCGCAAAATTTGATTTCATTTAAATAAAAAGTGTACAATCATAAGAATAACATTAGATAGATATATTTAAGTTTAATATTATTATGAATAATTTTCCTAGTTATTATTTTTTTGTCAATAAAAGCTTTGTAGAATATAAAGTTTTGATTTATTTTTTGCTACCCCCCAAATTTTTCACAACGCCTCTGATGATTTTTGGTTGTTATTTTAAAAGAAAATTTTCTAATGATATTTTTGTGCTTAGCTCAGCTCGACTCATTCACTTATCTTTTCTTGAAAGTATTGCTTTAGAATACATTTAATTATAGTAAAATTTAAATACTTAACAATATACCTTAATAATGGTGTAAAAATTACTATTTCCGTAGGATTTTTTTATTAAAAAGATCATTTTTATATTTTATATATATAAATTCTATAAATTTTTGAAACTCTTTATTTGAAACTTCAATGAAAAAGATGGCGTCTGTAAAATTTTAAAGTACATTATCTTTAATGTTTGCTCTTTTATTGTGCTAATAGAATTATAAAATATCTTTTTTTCATTATTTCTACTGTTATCTGTAAAAACAGTGCTTTAATACAAAAATTTAATAATATAAAAGATAATAGTTCATCCCATAGATATCTAAAATAAAGCGGAAAAGCCTTTTTTTGAATTTTTTTTGATTTTCATCCTTTTTTGCACTCATTTTTATATTATCATGATTCAATAAATAAAATAAAAAATAAACTTTCTAACGGCAAAAATTCGATCAAATAATTCAATTTCATTCACTATTATATCAAAATATCAATTTTATCTTTTTATTCATTATTCAATACGTCTCTAATTTGATTATCAAATCTGAGATGTTTACTTGCTTTCCATTGTTCCATAAAATACAGAAAGCGGTTTATTATCAATAATTTTATTGACTGGATAATTATACCAATTTTTCATTAAAAAAACGTTTAAAAAAATTCTAAATTTTGAGGCTTTATATAAAAAACCCCAAAATAATATTTTTTAAAAAATATTAATATAAATAACTCGATAAAAATTTATAGATTTTATTCAGATAACTAATAGAGATGACGTAAAAATTTCATTTTTTCATTAATCTGAGTTTATTTTAATAGCTCCAAAGGGAATTTATAGAAAATAATGATAGCCACTAAATTTGAAAATTTATAAAAATTAGTCACTTTAGATAAAAAAAATCCAATTTTTAAACGAGTTTTATTTTCAAATAAGTCTAAATTATTCAATGAAACAAATTTTTTGCAAAATAAATCAGATTTAATATTTATAATAGGATAATAAAATGAAAAATATTATTGTTACACCTTTTAAAATATTTTAAATTATTATTTACTATTTTTTTATTTGAAATAATATCAAATTTTGAGTTTTTAACATTTTAAATTGTTCAATTTTGATCGGCATAATATTATTTAATAAACATCTATTAAAATTAATAAAAAAAATCAAGATTTTATTTTCTGTATTTAAACGCTGAAAAATTGCCATAACTATCATTTATTTTTCACCAAATAAATGAAATCCAGCTATTAGAGACATTACCTGATTTTTGTTCTCATAAAGATAAGATCAATCAAGTATTTTTCGTGTATTTACTCGCTAACGAAAAGGATTAAAAATAATGGTTGTGATATTACATCAATTTTATTTGAAATATTTATGAAATTGAATTCCAATAACAAATTATAAGTGAATTTTTAGATAAATGAATAAATTTTGATGCAAAACGTTTGTATTATATTATTGTTCAAAATTTCGAAACGCTTAATAAACAAAATAACAATCAGAATTACATTTGATAAAAAAAATTCAATACCATTTATTAAATCAACACATTTTATTTTTTATCATAATTCTAAAATTCGTACAAAAAAATTATTTAATGATATTATTACCAACTTCTAAAATTAAATTTGTGCTTTAAAGAAGCAGTTTAAACTTTAGGATCTAAATTATTTGAAACATGGATTAATTTTAAAAAAATAATAGACTAATTTTATGATCTAAGGTAAAAATTTAATAGAAAACGGAAACAAGTTAAAAAGCTTAGTCTTTCCAAAAAATTTAAGCCTCCGTATTTATGCAATCTAACTTTTCGATGAACTATTTACTTTTCAGAAATTTTAAATCTGTTGGTCTAAACATTGATTACGTGTAGTGAAATTAGTTGCTCAGGAAATTATATTCTTTAAAATTATTTGCGTTGAAAATTTTATTTTTGGTTCTAATCTTGTACTAATTGTGACCAATAAATCGTTTATTTTTCAAAATAAATTGAATTTGTAAAGAGATGATGGACTTATTATTTTTTTAAATGTTATAATTTATATTATTCAGTAATAAATTAATAACTGGGATCTAAATCTTAAT
This sequence comes from Smittium mucronatum, assembly GCA_001953115.1. Classification (NCBI taxonomy): domain Eukaryota; kingdom Fungi; phylum Kickxellomycota; class Harpellomycetes; order Harpellales; family Legeriomycetaceae; genus Smittium; species Smittium mucronatum. The sequence goes on along the minus strand of LSSL01000460.1, from coordinate 17,067 downwards.
GATAATTAAAAAAATAACAAGAAAATTATTTTAAAAAAACATGCTATTTAAAACTACTTCTATTTTTTTGCAGATTTTTATGTTTCCTGAATTCCATATTTAAAATTTTTTTAAATCAATTATTATCGATCAAATATTACATATATATTCGGTTTTTTTTTTAATTTGGCTTATAAAGTCTCAATTTTCTACCTTAAAACCAAGCCCAATGTAATTTTTTATGTAATATTTTAAATTTGCAGAATTTAAATATATATAGAATCGAAAAAAACCTATTAAAATAAATTTTTTATTTAATGATAACATTTATAGTTTAGTCTCGAAATAAAAACAAATCGCTATCTTTATTCAAATTTAAGGAATTTTTCTAAAACCGAGAATTAAGATGATTTATAATTAAATAGAATCTTTACCTTATATTTTCGCTAAAATAATTCAAAGACATTATTTATCAAAATTATAGCTCTAAAATATACCATACCTAATCGTATACAAATTTGTAGTAGCTCTAAAAACTAATTTTTGGTAAAAAAGATATCTAGAAAAACACAATGAAAAGCACGCTAAATTTTTGAGGAAATAAAAATCGATTTTATTTGTAGAATATTTGAATTATTTAAAGTTGAATGCGTGAATTTTATGCATTTGAGGGACCAGTAAAAATTTGTGTGCAAAATAAAAGAGTTGAAAGTTAATTTTGTTTATATTTATAAATGTAATACCAAGGAAATAAATAATTTTCAGCATACTTTAATATCTATTTATTTAAAAAAAATTGGTTTTTTGATTTTTTTAAAAAAATGGAATCCAAAAAAAATCTACACAGCACTACTGAGTGAAAATATGAATATTTTATGAAAAAGATAGGCTCGAAAAATATTCTCAACAGATGAAAAGTGGTAAAGGAAGAATTTAAAGGGCTTTCAGAAATTGATAAGGTCCCGGAAAAATTACTTTATAAGCAAAAAAACCCAAATTCTCATTTATTTAAAATCTTATCAAGAACCTTTATAACAAAAATTAAAATAAATTTTTTTGACATATATATATATTTGACGCAAATAAAAATAATATCTATGGAAGGTGAAATGAATGCACCTACTCTAATTAAAATACTAATTTTTTTTAAAAAATCATGGGTTATCAAATAATAAGTATCGAAAACTTATAAAAATATCTAGGTAAAGAATTCAAAAAATTGGTTATGTTGGATTAGCCCTCAATGGTAAATTTCATAAAAACGCTAAAAGTAATTTTTTTTAAATATTTTATGAACGAAAAGCTGAACCCACATGGGATAGTGATAATAGGAGTAAGAAAAAAAGTTCCTGAAGCGAGATAAATCAAGCTATTATAAAAGTTATCGATGAGTAAAATATTTACATTTGGCTGAAATATTAAATTTAACGGTCACTAAAATCACTTAGTAAACAAAAAAATTATTCTTATGGGTAAATTATCTGAAAAAACGGGGATTTATTTTCAATTACCAAGACTGGTGAAGTAAATTTAGAAGAAAAAAAAATGAATTATTATTTTAAAACAAAAAATATGCAAATCATGAAAGCATAGCGAAAAAATCAACTCAAGAATCATTTCCAGTTTAAAGGAGGTGAATTGGGCCTTAATAAAAAAAATACCCAAAAATCAATAAATAATTTTACTAAACAGACTATTGGATGAAAATAGCCGGAAAAAGATACATAGTGAGATCAAAATCCGATAAAATATGTGAAAAAAATATTTATAGTAAATTAAATATCCTAAAAATTAAGGTAATTATAATATAACGGATATTAATTAATTAAAAAAAGCATCAGTAAAATCCAGGAAATTTGAAACTACCAAAAGATAGCTTAATATTAAGTTGTTCAAAAACGGTACATTGTAGTCCGGTTATATCGGATAAGCAAAATAATGATAAAAAATAAAAAAATAAAAAAGTAAAATAAACAAATGAAGTATAAATTATAAACTTAAAGGTATATCTGCCAATAGTAAAAAACCGAATATTCACTTACTTATAAAAAATTTGTTAAACAAGATATCGAAATTTTACAGAAAATTCCAATAAAAGATGTTCTAAGCCCAGTTTTTGAATAGGTTTCGAGAGAAAAAGTTTTTGCTATCCTAAAAAAATACCTGATTATTAATAATTAGCATGCTATAATCAATAAAAAGTTCGTTTTTTTAGATAGATAATTATAATTATAGGCTAAATAATTTCTTATTTTAATAGCAAATGATAATTTTGAACCTTGACCAATATTTTAATGACAATATAGTAAAATTATAATTAGTTTTATATTGATAATTTAACTAAATTTACTAAAATAATGGTTTCCTAAGCAAAATTGATCATCTTTATTGATTTAAATATAGTATTAGTATAAAAAGGGATGTATGTTCTCCAAGTGATATCATCTTTGAGTGGGTTAATATCAAAAAAGAAGCAATTGGTTTAATTAAACTTAATCTATCTAAAACTCACGGCCACTTTTTTTGCAAATTTAAATAAAAACTGCCAGAGAGAATATTTGGAGACTAATAAATTTATAATATACCACTATATAACGTCAAAAGATCTAAATATCTTATTGAATTATCAAATAGTTTTTAAAAATATGATGTTCTATTATTTATACCTGTATCAAAGATTTAAATTGTTGAAAGTGACCAATTATAAAAATACAAGAAAAGTTTATTTAACTTTAAATAAATATAAAATGGCAGATTATCTAATATTATTAACTGGTTAATTTAAAAAATAATATTCAATGACAAATCTAGAAAAAATAAAAAGAAAAAAATTGGAAGTTCCCTTATCAATAAGGAATAAATGAATACAAAAAGTGTGAAATAAGAAAAATTCAACCAGCTAAAAAAATAAAAATCTTCCAAAAAAGCTCATTAAACGGAAAAATAAATTGAGGAAAAATATATATTAATGTGACCAAAAAACTCAAAAAATCATTTAAATAAAAGTTAAATGGAGCTATATTAATTCATAATCAAGATTCCCAGAAAAAAACGAAATATCAAAAAATTTACTCTTCAAATCGCTAAAATTTAGGGGTGATGGTGGGTAAAATAGTAACATATTTTATAAATGCTGAAGTTAAAATAAAAATTTTACGGTTTTATTTATCTGAAATATCAATACGTTCCACAAAAATGTAACCTCGAAGGTTAAAATCAATAGAAAAAATAGAAATTCATTTATAAAAATTATAAATTTGAAAAAAAATGATCTGGAGAGAAAATAATTGGATTAAATATTTCGGTGAAAGAAATTCACCTATTATAAAAATATCACAAAAAATTCAAATTTTAGTGCTGGAGTATATTCATTTCGATTTCTATAAATACTTTGACTATCTGGTTGCAAATCATATGTATAAAATTTTAATCAAAGTAAACAAGCTAAAATTTGAAATTTTTTCAGCTGGGGATATAAAAAAACCATCTCCCAAAAGATTACATCTTAATCATAATATAAAGTAAAAAAAAATGAATGACTGAATTTTTTTTAGCAAATAGACTCCAAATAATATTTTGAAAATATTTATAAAAATAACCCTGTTTTATAAAAGTTTGAAAAAAATGTGATAACTTCATGTAATTTAACTTACTACAGTGAAATAACAAAAATAGCACCATCAAAAAAAACGAAAATCTACTTATGTTATATTAAAAAAGTTAATATGACTTACTAGGCTTTTAATATACCTATCTGTCCTTAAAATGATTTCCTGTGGAATCTTCCCATATTTATATTTTATAATAGATATAAAATAATTGAGAACTAAAATTGGGCTAATAATGGAATCAGAATATACGTACAAAATTTCTCAAAAAATTAGAGTGAAAATTTTTCAACATTACTATAAAATACTTTTATAAAATATTTATTAATGTTTGATTAAATTAAGCTAAAACTAATAGTATCATTACAATGAAAAACTATTTATAACATACAGAAAATATCTTATTAAAAATGTAAAAACCAAAAACCGGTAGATAAAAATAAAAAATAAACCTCTAGTCTTTGAGTTTTAACACAAAGCAAAAATCAAATCAATTTTTTATTATTGTGACCTGTAAAATAAGAGGCTATATTTTTTAAAATGCTAATAAAGAAAACTAAATAAAAAAAATACAATATTAATAGGAGTTGGATAAAATTATGTAAAAAAAAACATTATAATATTATGCCTTTATCGAACTAAATTGTTTTTTTATAAATTGAATTTTTTTCTAAACATTTTACTTAAATAAAATAAATCCAAAATAATGAATATAAAGCTTTCTGTTAAAAATAAAAGTAATTTCACGATATATATTCTCTAAATATTTATAATTTATGAATACTGATACATAATCCCTAATTTTTTTTTTGAAAAATGTATCAAGAAAATATTTCTATTTTGATTATTTAGCGTTTTTTTAATACAAAATTCTAAGGAAAAGAATATTGTTTTCCCTCTAATTTACATAAATTTGGATGAAGACATAAAATTGGATAGTTTATCCTGTAAATTATTTTAAAAAAAATTATTATTAAAAATTCAATCCCAAAATCACAAACTTTTTTACAAGAGCTGAATATATCAAAAATTATTTAAGAAAAAAACTTGATAGCTGAAAATGATATATAATTTTAGAGAAATCTACTGTCCATTAATTTGATCGATTATCTATGAATAATAAAAAGAAATTAACAAACTTCAACATGAGTTTATTTTACATGCTATTCTCCATGTTAAACTCTGATTTATCTAATATGAAAGAACAAAGTTAATATTATCAAATCTAACAATAAAGGGTTTTTTATTTTTTTTTCTCTAAGATTTCTAAAATTTTTACGAAATATTATTCAATAATTTTAACTTTTAAATGGAATCTGGGGCTTCTCGGATACTAATATCAAGAATAAATCACACGATTAAAATTTTATTTGAAAAATCATTTTATTATCAAAAATTAAAAAAAATCTTCAGTGAGACTATTCTTTTCCCACTATCCAGATTTTGATCTTATTATTAATACATCAATAAAGGAGAATTCAATTATTATCTCTTATTTAGAGTTCTAAAACACCAATCTCCGTAAAATACAAAAAATAACAAGTTTAGGGTTTATTAATCTCACTCCAGATGGTATTTTACAAATTATATTGCTTTAATTAACGGATTTAACCTATTTTCGAGTCGAAGGGGTAATTTTAAAAATTTATCTTGAAAAAAACAATCGAATATATCGCATTAGGATCTAAAAATTGTTATAAATCCAGGAAATGAGATATATTGATATGGATATGGATATTTATATGTATTTAAATGAAATTTCGTAATTAAAAGCATCAAATTAAAACAATCGGATTATAATTATAATTACAAATTATATTCGGTAAGAATAGTTTTTGAATATTAATAATGAAGCCTTAAACAGGTTTGGGGAGCTTTCTGGCTGAAAATAATTAGCTATTATTCCAAACGATGACATACTAGATATCTTATTTTTTTAAAACCAATTAATATTTATTAATTCGCTCAAATGGAGATTTTGCACATATATACTATTAATTTTTTTAATTCTATATTTATTTCATACAGTTAACACAAATAATAGATAGTAATTTACCGCTCTATAAGCTCCTTGTTTAAAAATTTCACCTTTTAATAAAAGTGTTTAAAAAATATCTAATAAAAATATCTAATAAATAAAATTATTATTGAATAACAGTAGATATATAACAAAGCTATTTTTTCTGCCAATCTGATGAAAATTTTAGACTCTTTGAATAAAAATTATATTATTTTACCAAAAAAATAGAATAATCCGTGTAAGAAGCAAAACTAGTTAGATTTAAAAGTTATTTGAATATTAATGTGGTTCAAAAACGCATTATTTGATTACATAATAAAATCTTTATGTTAAATTTAAAAATCTTATTGTTTCTGGAATATCCTGAATTTTTTTTATTAATCCGGAAATTTGGACTCTCTGCTTAATAAAATGATAATTTTAGCAACAAGATATTCCCATTTTCAATTTAAATTCGCTTTATAAACTTCACTTTCAACGATTCGATGGAATTCAGATTAAATAATAAATATTTCTACAAAAACTCTTTAATGGAGGTTGTTTTATTGAAAAAAAATTATCAGAAATGAAAAATTTCTATGGATTTTTTTTCCTAAGATTATAAAGACGAATAACAGCCTTATTTGATATGAAAATTCTTCATTTATATTAAATTAATTTAAATTTAACCGTTTTGAATTTAATTAACTTCGAACTTTTATTTCAGATACGCTTAATTCTTTTACACATAAATTATATTCGTATCCATATCCAAATTAATCTTTTAAATTCTAAACTAACATTTGAAATTCACTGAATTTTTTTTTTTGAACCAACTCTTAGGTTGATAAAAATTGAAAATCTTTATCGTGAATTTTGATATAATGTACCTAAAATAAGAGATAAACTTTTAGCTTTTGTTCTATATAAAAAGAAAAGGAATAAAAAGTTTAAATGAAATATTATGGATTACCTTTGTCCAAAAAGGATTTTCATATTGAACTTATTTCCGAGAATATAAAGGTTATAATATACTTTTATGTGGTTTTATTTATAACTATATTTTAGAGAGCTTAATTTTTATTATTATTATAAATAAGGTAGTTAAAAAAAATATTTTTGGTATATTTTCAATTTTTTTTAATCTAAACAAGATTTTAAATGTGAATTCAGTAATAAAAGAAAAAAAATTCAAAAAGCTGATTCTTTTTTATAGTAACTCTGTGCAGGAACTCATTTAAAATCCTTCAGCTTCAAAACTAGAAATAATTTATACTTTACTGTATTTTCCTTGGTCTTATATTTTTTTTGAAAAGCTATGATGATGAATCGATTTTATTAATTTCAATAAGAAAGATGTAAAAGTGTGATAATTTCTTTTTTTAAAATTATTGTGCACTGAAACAGTCAACTTATGCCGGATTTTAATTTTCTTTTTTAAAATACAAATACTTATTTTCATAAAAGTAAAACATAGAATTGATATTTTCAAAATCTTATCAACCTAATTTTCTTGAAATTTATAAGAACTCCATATAATGCATAGTATTTTCATAAAGCAATAAACTTCAAGTTTTTGAGGTTTTCTTTGACTGTTTATAATTTATTTTCATTCCAAAGCTACAAAGTGATTCATTTTATTTTATTTTTTTTCAAGTTTGGGGAATATTTTTTATCCGAATCATCATTTATCTTTATTAAAATATCAAAAAAATCCAACATGTTAGAAAAAATGTATTTGGCGAGCTTCTCATTGACTATATGTTGAATATTTAGATTGAGTCGTAGGTTGAAGATCTAAAAACTCAAACTCTCTCGAACTAGTTTCTATTTTTTTAAAATTTTTTGAATAATATCTGAAACTAAGTTTAAAAATTTCATTTTATCAAGATTTTTTTTTCTATTTCGAATATCCCCTAATTAATTGGAATTTTCATTTTTAATTTTTCAAATATCACTGTATAAAAGTTCTTTCATATTTTTTTTAAAATTGAATTTATTTATAATATTCAAATACTAGAAAAAAATAAAGGAAAAATACAATAAAAGGAAAAAATAATCAAATTTCATCCAACTCCCATCTGTCGCTCTAGCGGAAAAAGTTTTTACATTCCATCTTTTTTTATAAAAGTCTCTTTATGTATTTAGAAAAATTAGAAAAGTAATTAATTATGACTAAATCTAAATATTTTAGCTCCAAAGCTTTTAATATATGTATAATTGATTATGAAATAAAAAATTTAGATTTAAAATCAACAAACATCCCTTTAATCCGATGTAAAATTTTATTTAAAACCGAGATTAGTCACTCTCATTGTCTTTACTATCTGCAGATATTGATATGGGTGAAAAAAATTGGTAGCATTCCGTCACTTACAATATTATCATTGGATATACATCTATTATTAATTTAAAACTTCAATTTATTCACAAAATAGTTCCATTAAAAATCTCTGTATCATTTTCTTTCATGTTATTAAAAATTTTACGTAACAGGTGCCTTTAGAATATCACACGACGTATGAAATGTTTTTTGCATATTGCTGTTTATACAGAAAAACTTTTTCCTAATAATTTCTGTTGCAATATTGAGCCGGTTTTTTTATTTCTTAAATATCAACTCTAAATAGAGTATAGTTTTTCAGTTTTAACGGGAATAATACCTTATTCCGATTTTAATTCTATCATATACGATGAAAGATTATATTTCGAAAGACTGATTATTTTTCCTTTAATATTTTTTTCATTTTATTTCCTGCATGAAACTTAATGAGCCTAAGAGACCCAATATATTTTTGAATAATCATTGCAGTCATCATATTTTTAGCTTCCTAAGCAACTATCAAAATTTTTGTTGGTGCGGTAGTAAAACTTAATTCGATGGCCCTTATTACTTTGTAATATTTCGCTTTTTTATTATCCATAATTGATTTTTTTAGTATAAAAATGCTTATATAAAATGTCTTTTAATCTTATTATTTTTAATATTTTATGATTAATATGATTATATTATCTATATAAAACCCCATTAGACACATAGGCTATTAAAAAATAAATTCAGAACACTTATTTTCAGAGAATAATATAATCGAAAAAATATAGCTCATACGCTTCTACATCAGTTTAAAAATTTTTTTAGAGTTTATCTCGATATTATTATGATTCAATTAAAATTATCTATATTAAAATTGAAAAACATTTATCGTTCAAAATGAATAATTGTGATCAACCAAAAAAATTACCACTAGTAAATCACCCACTTATAAATCGATATTTATGCTTATTAAAGTTTTTAAGAACTCACATTAGTTATTTAAAATAAAAACCAAGTAACATGATTTTAATAAAAAATAATTTTGAACATCATTTTTTTAGTTAAAAATCCATATTAACAAGTGGATAATATCAATTTTTCATATCATTGAAACAGCTGTCATATTTATCAGGTAATTAAAGTATCCTCAAAAAAATTCCCAGATTTTTATTAACTAACCACAATATTTTATAAAAATTCAAAATAAAACGAAATTTTGATTAAAAACCAGTCTATTTTTAATAAGAAAACATAATATTAAGGTAATTTTTTTGAAAATATACATTTAAAGAATAAATTGGTATTTTTTGAAAGTATTTTGATTAAAAACTTTTTCTATTCTACTTAAAATTATCAATTTGTATTTTATGCAGATATTTTCTGATAATATTAGTTATTTTATTTTATTGAAAATTACTTTTTACCTATTCAAAATTTCCTTTTTTTTTGGGATTACTTTAATTTTTTCAGGCAAATAACAAAAAAAAAACTTTTATATTCAAATTTGTCAGTCTAATCCCATATTCAAAAATTGCTAGTAACAAATTCACGATAAATTTTCAAAAAAAAAAATCAATGTTTTGAAGGATACCAGTTTTAAAATAATATAGTATTTCCGTGACCAAAGGTATAATTATGCGGCTCAAATTTTTTTTAAATTAAATATTTAGTGCTTACTTAATAGTATTTACTTATTATCAAAAAAATTATATCTGGGGGGTTTTTTTCTTAATTTGATCCAGAGGGGTTAATTTAATAAGATTAAAAAATATATTTAAATGGTTGTATAAAAAATTCATATATATGCAATGGATTTTATAATTCTTGTGGGAAATTTTATATATATTACTATTGAAGTGGTCCTTTGGGGGTGGGGGTGGATGGAGGATGAATAATATCTCGAAATTTATGACTAATTTGTACTTGATATTTCGGTTTATCGGATTAATTTTAAAAGAATATTGGTTATGTGGAATAATTTATATTTTAAAATCTATGGATGGAAGTATATTAGAATTTATTCAAAAATAATTTTGGTATATTGTCCCGGATTCATCAAAATTACTTTTAAATAATTTTAGCTCAATTTAGAAAAAAAACCGAAATTAATAAGGTTAAACCAATACCAAATTCGAGTGATATATAACAAATTTTTATTTTTTTTAAAAAAAAAATCGTTATTTTGATGTTTTTTGGTTTATTCCATTCAAAAATCGATAATTTAAAAAAACTCGGCTTACAAAAAAATAAATTTAGTTCGATATATGTTTTATTTCTATATAAACTTTTTTTTTTCTATTTTAATAACTCCAATTATTGTTATTATTTTAATAAAAGTGTGTATAAATAACAATTTTTTTCTATTATAATTTTAGATATTTTTTTATTGGAATATAAACATTTTTTGAAAAATTCAGCTATTATATGCAATGCCGCAGCTATATCCAAAAAGTTTAATTTAATAAACACTCTTAAAAACTTTAAATGGTGGATTATAAATCCCAAAAAAAAAAAGGAAAAATTCTACATCCAAATAATAAATTAAATTTTAAGCTAAAAACTATAAAAATGGAGAAAATTATCTATATTCATTAAATACATATTTATAATACCTAAAATTATCTTATATGAAAAATACGCATTTTCAAATGAATTATTCCTTTTGATCAAAAAATTTACAGTGAAATAAAAGTAATATTAAGATTTTTTTTGAAAAAGCAATGTTAAAATAATTGAATAGAAATTATTACATTGTGCTTTAAAATTCTACGCACGGACATTATACGTCTAGTTTCTGTCAAGAATTATATATATATAATCCATGTAAAACTTTATAAATAATTCTAACAATCAATGGGTCAAACTTTAAAAATCATTTCCGTTGGTGAAAAAATAATATTCAGCCTAAATGGCTAGTCTTATTTTATCTTAGATACACAATTTTTTAAAATAACTGGGATGAAAAAAGCTTGTTTTTTTTGTAAAAAAAATTATTGAAATTCAAAAAAAGATCATATAATACTCTATAACAGATTCAAAAATAGCAGCACACAAAAAATTTAAATAATTTTTTTTTTAACTATGAACCAATAGGCTAAAAATAGAGGAAATTATACTCTAAAAAATATTGTTGATTTTTGAATATTTTTGAGTTTATTAGACCCATAAAATACATTTACTTAAAGATAAAATATCTAGAATATAAAAAAATATCCTTAAATGAAACCAATCTCAAAGTATGGGTTCATTTTTTGTACAAATGATACAAAATTCGGCATAATGTCCAATAATAAGCAAAAAAAATAATTTCTTAGAGTTAATAGCTTTATTGGATAAATTTTAATTACATATTTAGCTAAAAATATGATTAAAAATATAAATTAAAATAACTTAATCTAACATTATTGTTAAGAATCCATTATTTATTTGAATTTTCTAATTTAAATTCAAAAAAGTGTCGCCAAACCAAAAAAAAGTGAAAGAAAAATAATAAATAAGTTCAAATTAATTTGAAATGGGTGGGTGCGATTTTTTCCTAGTGCCTCCAATTAAAAAAAGGTGAAAGTGAAAAAAAGTTAAAGCGACCAATTCTGATAAGGAAAGTCTTAATTGAATAAAAGTTACCCAAATTGGAAAACGTAAAAAAAATTCGTGTATTTAGCTGTGCTACTTTATATTCTTAATATAACCACAAATTGAAAATTAAGAATAATAAGGAAGTTTTAATTTTACTGAATTTAGATTAACTTTTTTACAATTTATTCTTGCTCATTTTTCCTTTGATTTCGTCTTTTTTGGTTTGGTCACATTTTTTCGACATTGCATTTGAAAAGAATTGATAAAAAATGTGAAAAAGTGGCTGTTATACGAATAACACCCTATAAGGAATTATTATGCAATTTTTTCACGTAGGAGTAATCCTTATGTGATGATAATAATTTTTAAAATTTTCGATTCTACTCATTTGTGAAACGTATTTCAATTGGGCAAAATTATTAATCTTGTAATTACTATCGAATGAGAACTGTCTTAGGAAAAAAATTAAAGCGAAATTATCTTTTTTGGGTATAATTTTAAAATTAATTCGATTAAATCCTAATTAATTATTAATATTTCGTGGTGTATTCCCGCTACTAGTAGAATTTCGAAAATTCTGCTTTTATTACATAATTACACAGCTATTTTATTTTATCAAAAAGGTTTTTCCTTATCTTTTAACTAGTAAGAAGAGCCGCTCATTTTATTTATATTTACTTCAAACGGGCATAAAGACTTCCATATAGACTGAAAGAGTGAAAGGAAAGGAGAAAAATTTGGGTTATAAAAAGATCTCCCACATTTTTTTGCATGTTGAGTACCCGTTTTGTTTTTTGAGAAAAACTATTCCTCAATTATTTCCTCGGAGATAAGTTCCTAAAAAATTGAACCTCCTTTATACCATCACTAACATTATTTAAAGCTTAAACATTAGAGATGAAATATAGGTACGTGGAACAGATAAACGCTCGAGAAATATATTGAAAAATTGTTCTAAAAATTTTTCACTTAACGAATAAAATAATAAAATAAAAATTTAACATATAATCTGTAATCTGTAATTCATAATCTTAGTTCCTCAATTTTTTACAACTATCAGCATGGAGGAATTGAGGGTGCATAATTTGAGATTGAATATAAGCTAAAAGAATTTAAATGTTTTTATTAAATACTAAACAGATACTAGAAAGTTTAAATCGCCTTTTTTCGACAGTTTTATTTAGTATTTGAAAGATGAAATTCTTTTTGAAGATGAAAATTAACCTTTAATAAAATTATCATTGTTTTAAATACGATAAATTTTTTATACAGATGTAAAAAAAACCCCCCGAATCATTTTTTTTATTGTTATGATTTATTTTATATTCTTATATTGGAACATTGTATTTATATAAATATCATTTGAATTATTGAAATATTCATTTGATAATGGTTAACTAATATCATCCTATTATAATATTTAAAAAATATTATCGCAATCACATAGGGATTAAATTTACAAAAATTATCACACCCGCATGGGAGTTATATCTTATTAAGTAAATAATTGTTATTTGATAAAAGCTATATTATGAAATATTCCATAACTTTATTTTTCATTATCCATAATGAAAAATACTAAAATTATGTTTTTCGAGTTCACTGAATGAAAAAAAAATTTGTATATTTTATAGAGAAAAAAAGCTTCGTTTTTTATATAATAGCCTGTTTAAAAAACATGGCGAGTCATTCATTCAAAAATAGATATTTCTCCCCATATTGACAACTCTCTTAAAATAGTCAATTAATCACTCTCTCCTTAAATTTTTAAACATAAATTTAGAATTTTTTCACCATTTTTATAAATAAAGGTTATGTGATGAATTTTCAAATCATTGAAAATCATTTAAAAAAACTAAAATAAAAAAATCTTTTTCGGTGATGATGGTGTTTTTTAGTGACGAATAAAGCTCTATTATTTTATTTTTTTTATCGTAGATAATATCATTAAAATTATTATTGCTATAAAAAATAGATTTTAGTAACGAAAATAAGATTCTAAAATTCAAAATTTAGTTTTCAATTTTATTTTTCTAGTTTTCTGTGTTAGTAAAAAGCTCGAATTAAATCACCGTAAATTTGAGTAATAAACGGAAATTTCGATTATTACCAGCCAACTTGAAACTTAATGGATCAATTTAACAAAAATATGTATTATATACGTATTTACTTATTTTCTAATTGAAATCTGTCATTTATAAAAGTTGCTTACATTTAGAAATTATCTATTATTTTTGTGGTAATAATTCTAACCAATGGATTCAGGGTATTTTTTTCAATATGTGATCGAATTTATATTTGTTACATCCTTTCAATATCAGAAGTCTTATGCCCTAATATAAAAACTAGATAATAATTATGAAATTTATAGTTAAATTATGCTTGGATTTTTATGGATTTATTAAAAATATGGGAGACCCCAATAATTAAATGAGTCAATTTGACAGATAATTACTATATTGACTTTGAAAAAATCGAATTTTAAGATTTATATCAGCCAACCTTAATAAAGTGACAAGTATAAATACTATAAAGGAAATTTAATTGACAGATTATAGAAAACTAATAATAAAAAGATTCATCCTAAAAAGTTAAAGAAATAAACGAAATATAAGTGCCGAAAATTTAATAGTTATCGTGTTTATGATAAAAATGCGTCAGCCGGGAGTCGAACCCGGGCCAATTGCTTGGAAGGCAACTATTCTACCGCTATACTACTAACGCGACGCTCCCACCTAGGCTTGAACTAGGAACCTCCTGATTAACAGTCAGACGCGCTAACCAATTGCGCCATGGAAGCTTTCCGAACACCCGGATTTGAACCAGGGACCTAGAGATAACAGTTAACTACAGTCTCCCGCTCTACCGCTGAGCTATATTCGGATGTTTTTTTGCAAAAAAATTGTTATATATAGTAATTATCAATAGACACCAATAACAACCACTGCTATCAGCAATTTTAATTGTTTATTGGTGACTCTTAATTTTTGTTGCTTGTTTCAAAACTTCAGATTCAAATGTATTTTTTTGTAAGATGGATTTATTTATTTAATAAGCTGTTTTTTAAATAAGTTATTTCAATTGTTCTTGATCTTAAATATCCAATAACATTTTTTGGTTTGATTTGATGCTATCCAATTACATAAATCTTAATTTTCAATGATATTTTATGGATTTTCAGATCGAACAATTAACTCTGGTTGATAAAATAAAAAATAAAACTAATTAACGAATCGAAACTTGCAAAAATAATTCGAATCAAGAATAAAAAATGGCGTCTAAAATACTTATAAAAACTCTTTGATTAATTAGATTCATTTTCTTACGCTTACATATCCTTTTGAGTTTTGTAAGGTTTTTGCTACCATACTCAGTTTAAGGCGGGTATATTTTAATTTTTGGGTGTGAATCACTCGGCATTAACCTACCATCACACTGCCACTTCTTTTTTAATTTAATAATAATAATAATAATGTATTTAATAAACTGTTGATTTCTGTTTTAGCTCTTTTTATTAGGTGATATATATACAGTTAGCTTACGATTAGAATTCCGAGTTCAGAACTTTTTCTCGCAAAATACTACTTTTATCACATTAAAGATATAACTATTGCTAATGCTGGTATTTATCTAGATTAAAAGATAGTAAAAAACTACTGTATAATACACTATAAAAAATCAAATATATAATATCCAATAAAAATCCTGATTAAAAATCAATAAAATAAATCATTATAAATATTTTTAATCTTAATTAGTCAATAAAGAAATAAAAATTCTTTATCGCTAATTAGGACAAGGTCATAAAATATTATTTTAAAATCTTCATAATGTAAAAATTAATAGTTAATTTATATTAATACTCATTATTATTATTTTAAAAACTTCAAATCTAGACATATTTACTACTCTTGATGTTTAATTATTTATCTGCTAAAGTTTCACACATCTTATCTAAGCTAAATTCTGATTGGAAGAAATGATTATTAGAGTTGAGTATTATATACGTATTTTTAGGGTTTCCTTTGTCTGGAGAAGACTTCTTCCTCAAAGTTATGTGGCCCTTTGAAACTTCAACTTTTTCTTGCAGATTACCAGTAGATTCCTGAAATCCAGTAGAATCTTTTGTAGTCATTGTATTTTATTTTGTTAGTTATATTAATAAATTATGTTGAGACTTATTGTGATAAGTTGTTTTTTTTTGTGTTTTTTTTTTATTGCTAAAATGGTGTTAAAAGCAGTACTTCAAAGAAAGTAATGAAAATTTTAAAGAGATAATTTCTTTATGTACATTCAGTATCAATAATGTTTATTTAAAAGTTGTAAAAAAATATTCGACGAACTTTAATAAATTTTTAATGAAATTAATTATATCTAAGCGACATTCTTTAATGAGAATTTGGCTGCAGCGCCTTTTATACAGCAATTTTTTCTTATGGTACTTATTTATTTATTATATTAGAATTTTTTTTTATTATTATTTTTTATTTGATATAATATAACATTATTAAATTTTAAAGTTTTGAATTTTTTTTATCCCTTTGAAAATAAATATTTTTGTAAATTTATTTTCGAAGAAAACTACTTTTTTGCAAATTGATTTTTTTTAAAACCAATCTTTAGTTTGTTATCCTCCATTTTCCGTTTTTTAAGTGATCAACGTTGATTTAATTAAGTCCTTAATTTTTATTTTAACTTTGGGAGTTCAGTTATTTACTTATTAGAAATTCCACATATACATATATATATATATTCACATATGTAACTGATATTGGGTGTATATCAAAATCATCTTTAATTTATTTTTTACATGTTAATTTTGGGTTTTTTAAATGATTTATTATTATTTAATCTGATTCTTTATTTATTTTCAACGGCATATTTGGATAAATCTCTATTATCCAGTCGTTTATTATTAATTATGCGTGTATAATCAAGAAATTTTACTCGACATTAAAATAAGTTTTTATTCATCTAAATATTTTCTTGTAAATTTTTGCATTTTTATCGTATTATCAATAAATTTATTATTGGTTAAAAAAAGAAACCATTAATATTATGAATACGGTGGGAGGAAAAATAATACCTAAATAAGATAATAATTCTCAAAAAATTATAAAATTTCTCGAAATAATAGTTTTAATTTTACCCTTTTTTTAGAAATTAGTCAATTTCAGGAATTAATTCGTACTACTAAAATATATTTAAAAAACTTCTTTCAAACCCATAATATAGTTGAAATTATTTTAAATGACAATTTATTAATTAAAATTACACTATGATATAGAAAATTTTTTTAAAAAAATTTGTCAAATTTTATCATAATGCACTTTTTTATTTTTTTTCCTGTTATCTTGTGTTTCCAATATTAACATAAATTATCTACCATTGACATGAAATCAGCCTTAAATAATTTTCTCTTATTTAATTTGATATACCTAATTTTCATAAAACACATTTATTATAAATACTCACGCTGTATTTTTAAAAATATATTGCTAAGATAATGTTTTTTTTTTGTCTAATAATTAGATTAAATAGAAAAAAGTGCTTGTATTCAACCAGAAGCTAATCCTAGGTTCCAAAAAAAA
>LSSL01000459.1:0-19988 GCA_001953115.1 Smittium mucronatum | reverse complement strand
TAATAATAATAATAATAATAATAATAATAATAATAATAATAATAATAATAATAATAATAATAATAATAATAATAATAATAATAATAATAATAATAATAATAATAATAATAATAATAATAATAATAATAATAATAATAATAATAATAATAATAACAATAAATTGTTAAGGAATATTACCAATAATAAGAAATTTTCTTCACTGTTTCTAATAAAGCTTATTTCACTAATTAATTGGTAAAAGAGTAAAATATTGTTTTTCATCTTTGATGAAGGGAATCTACTTTCTTATTTTAGTTTCATCTTTGATCACGGCATAAAAAAAGAAAGGAATGAATATTTTCTAGCTTCAAAGTGGCTATACTAAAAAAAAAACTCTTTTTGAAGAAAAAAATTATCTTTAATAAAAGAGCACCTAATTTCCTACACGTTTTATAAAACAAATTAAAAAAAAGTAAAAGCGATTTCATAAAATTTGTATTTGAATTGATATTATTAAATCCAAATGGAAATTAAGTAAAAACTAAAAGAAATTAAATTTTTATTCGTAGAAGTAAATCCATAAAAAAAAATTGATAATTGTTTGGAAAAATTGATATCAATTTAAATAAGATAAATATGAAATAGAAAAATGTAAATAAAAATTAGGGGAAAAAAAATTGATATCAGGATTTAAGGAGCCATTAGATTCAGATATGATTAATATTATTACTCATACCATTTTTCTAGCTAAAGTAATTTTTTATAATATATCGCTTTTTCATTACTCGCATTAGTAAAAAATTATGCCTTTAAAATAAGTACCAAATTTTAAACCTAATTTTTTTATTTATTTTTTAAGTTAGGTTTATTGGAATAGAAAGATGGTTTATAATTACACAAAAAAAAAATTCAAATTAATGACGTTTTCTATTTGAATAAATCTATTTATTTATGTTAGGTGTGGATTAACTTTATGTTAAAATATTTCTTTACGCAAACCGTATTAAAAAGCGGTAAAATTGTCATGTAAAATAAAATAATTTTAAAAAATAAAGAATAGACAGAATTTTAGTTTAAAAATATTATTATGCTGAAGCTGAATTATTAATGGAAAAAGAAATAGATAAATGTGTTTAAATAGAGGCTTTTAGATGACCCCATATTTTTAGCTTTGATTATTGAAACTAAAAAAAAAAAATTGAAAATAATTAATTGATCACTAAAGAGTTCAAGTTCTAGAAGTAAATATAAGTTCTAATTAACAGTCATTAGATCAGCTATATTTAATCTAACCGAAAATGAAGATTGTTTTTACGGGCTCATATCAGCCCATAATACACCACAATAAACTGAATTTGGATAAATAAAATCTAAAAGAAAATAATAGAATTCTAGAAAGGAGAACAGAGAGGGATCCAATAAAATGAACAAAAACCATGATGATTTTATGATAAAAAAAAGTGGAGGAAAATCTACCTTTTAAAATCAAATAATTTAAAAAAAAATTATATTTGTGATTAAATCTAAGCTTTTGAACCCAAAATATATGCAGTATATTTTATTTTAGCTTATTTATCGTAAATGGAATAAAAAATAAGCCAATCAAAGCTATAAAACCCCAGAAAATAAAATAAATAAAAATGGATGTGTCAGAAAATATCCCAATTATATCAGTTTAGGATTTTTTATTGTTTTTTTTGATGAAATTAACCTCAATTTATTTATTTTCAGAATTAGGGATATGTATAAAAGAGAAAAGAGGTGAATAGTTAAGCGAGAAAAAAAAACAGGCCCAAAAGTGCACATGATTGGAGGGATTTAACATTTAGTTTTTTTATTTTTTAGGTCTAAAAAAAAAGGCTATAGTGGATTATTGCGATTAATGAATCGAAGGACTTATAAAAAAAGTAGTTTCTATTGGCGATCTTTGGAAAAATTAGTAATAATATCCTTGATACCAGTTGAAATAACAGGATATCTGAAGTTACTAATGTTTATGTTAAAGTTATATTATTGAATTTGGGACCTTATTATCCAACGCTGAATCCTATAGAGGACGAATGGGGCGTAATAAAATCCTAGATATAAAGATTAGTTTTCGATTCAATAAATTTTTTCCATGATGATGACCCCGAAAATGAATTTAAAAAGTATTATGGGTAACAAGAATAATTGAATCTCAAATTATCTAATATTTTGGAGATGTGACTCCAGACATGTGAGGATTTATTTAAAGCTTCAAAAAGAAAATTTCGGTCGTTATACAGCTCATTAAAATGCCTTTCTGGTTTTAATTTTTGGCTTTGCTAGATAATAATAATTTTTATAGCTTTTTTTTAATTTGGTATTACTTTTTTCCATTTCACATTAACTTTTATCTAAATTGATTACAGTATTTTACAATCAATTATCGCTTTTTATATATTGGTTTTACTTCTACAAATAAGAATTATAATTTGTATTTTTAAATTTTATTTTACTAATTTTTTATTTTGAAGTATTAATATCAAATAAAATTCACCTTTTATCAAATTTCTTTTAATTATTTCGAATTTTTCTTAGAAAGGGGGTACACAAAAAATCTAAACACCAGACCAAAATCTAGATTCAGTTAATTTTGAAAAGGTGATAGGTTTATGGAGGAGGGGGGGGTGAATATTATCTAAATATGAGTAGCCAGATTTCATATAACTTTAAATAAAAACTCAAGCTTTAGAATTACGAAACCTTAAAAAAACTAAAGAAAGAATTTTTTTTATGTAAAAATCAATTTGAGAAATTTTCCATTTTGTAAAATCAATCGGAATGATTTTCCCTCGACCTAAATATTACCAATTAACATAAAATTTTATATTAGAATAAATTTATAGTGTATCACTAATACCGCCTTTAGCTTTAGCACATTTACAAATTTAAAAATTTTTCTATTCGTCGAAGATCAAATAAAAACGGATATGTTAATTTAAATCAACGTGATAATACATTAAAACTACATAAAAAATCAACAAATTCTTAGATTTAAGTAGTACGCAAAAGAGTAAAATTTCAAAGAATTTAAACGAGTATGTGATGAAGATTTCTGGGAATGTATAGAATTTTTTTTAAATATTATTTTAGTCGTGTTAAATTAGAAAAAAGTATGTAAGAATCATTGTTTTCAGAGTTTAAACAACTGTGACTTACAAATAAATAATATTTTTACATAAAGCGATCTAGGAAACCTTCGGTAAAATCAAAAATACTTGCTTTAAAGAATTTTTTTTTCCGGGAAAGAGATCAGGGAGATTTAATATATCACTAACAATAACCATTATAATTATGCAAGAAAATATGAAAAATTAATTTTTATTTTCTAAAAAATAAAAAAACAGAGCCACTGAGTACAACGGCAACGGTTGATATTAAAAAACAGGCTATATAATACCTTAAAAAATACTCCAGATCTTCATCGAATAAATATAGTTTTATTTTAAAAGAAAACAGGAAATACACCGATTCTCCAATAGAATATTTTGAAACTTAAAAATTAGAAACATATCAGAAAATTATTCAAGACCATACTGAAAATATATTGGGTTTTATAAATTTCTACCATATTTTCCCTAAATTTTTTACAAAAAGAAAGAATAGAAATGTGTCCAATATTTATAAAAGAGGAGAACTTTTTTAAAAAATCAGCTATAAGCTCTGTTTATGCATCTTCTAAAAATTCAGAGTTATCGCTTCGGTTAAAGGATGAGAATTTTTTGCTCTAAAACCATTGTAATTATAAAAAAAGAAAAAAAAAGTCATAAAAAAAAGTCTCCCCAGTTAATTGAGTCAAATAATATAACATAATAATTTAAATTAAAGATAATTTCAAGATCAACAGCGTTAAAATCGAAAAAATATCTGATTTTTATTCTAAAAGCTTAATTTCTGATATATTTTTTGCATTTTTGTACGAAGGATTCGGCGCCGATCTTAAATATAAGCACTTCAACCACCTTCAAGAAATTATAAGTGATGATTTCTGATAATTTTCAGAAATCTTAGCAAGCCTCCTGAAAGACCGGATCAATGATGGATTTTAAAATGTGCATTTACGGTCCAAATCTCGTCTTAATTTCAAACATCAGGAACTTCTGTGTAGCATTATTTTCTATTTAATGATATTTTTCTATGATTTTTTCAAGATAGATATCAAAAAGTGAAATACGAAAAATTTTATGATGTTTATTGACGGTTTGATATCATTTTAATAGTCTTTTAATGATAGGGAGAGATCAATGAATCGAAATTAAGTTGAAACTGAATCAAGGATATACACATAGGAATATTTTAGGGATCGGAATAACATAATTTTAATTAAATTCTTTGAGTCATCAATTACATTTATAATTTAAGATAATTGCATTTTTGGATTTTCTTTTAGCGCCACGTCACCGGATAATTTTCAAATCTTCATTGTAAATTCCGATGAAATCGAGGATAAAAGAGTCACAAAGTACTACACAACTCAAAGTTTAGCACATTGTGATACTGTAGAAACCGTGATATGCCACAGAAGTCAATATTAATTTAGTTAAGTGTGTCCCTCATCTGGGATATTTTTATTAAAGAGAAATTAACTTCTTGCTTTTCCAATTCAAAAAGATAGTTTTTATTTTGAACTATGTACACATGTTTAATCTTAGAATTTTCGAGACAGTATTTTTCCAATATTTATTTTAGTTTAGTTCTTTCAAATAAATTCGAATTTGTTTTTATCTAGGAGTACCTTTGGACATCATTAAAACCAGATTTTCTGTTCATTCCGGATTTATTTTTCAGTAAAAAGATATTTTTTAATATCATTAGCTTGTATATTTTCGATTTCAATTTATTT
Source organism: Smittium mucronatum (assembly GCA_001953115.1). Lineage (NCBI taxonomy): Eukaryota > Fungi > Kickxellomycota > Harpellomycetes > Harpellales > Legeriomycetaceae > Smittium > Smittium mucronatum. The sequence continues at coordinate 15,142 of LSSL01000459.1, read as the reverse complement.
TTTCCCAGGGCCATTTTTTTAAATGGCGGGTAGTCTATATTATTTTTAGTTATAGCCCGAGCATTTACTTATAGGTTTTATTGTTATCATGAATTATGATTGAAATAATTTATCTTAAGAATAAAATATGTATATTTGATTATATTTTAAGGATTAATAAAGTATAATATTCAAGTATGGTTTTTGGACTGACTACTCTCTCCTATGAAACTCTTATACGATTTTCAACTCATGTTTTTCTTCTAAAAAAATCTGTATCAAAATATTAGTCATATTTAAAAATATCTTAATTTCCAATTTATTGGCTAATGATGATATGATAAATTTAAATTGGTGTAGTTAATTTATTAATCAGGGGCTTAATAGGGATTTTGGGATGGAAAGTTATTTTGCGGAATGATTGAGCTGAGTCAGGATAAAAGAAGTGAAATATGGATGTAATTTTTGGCACGTTTTGGTATTTCAAGCTTATTTATTGAAGTCGTGTCAGTAACATAAAGCCCTAGATATAAAAAATATATGAAATTATATTGAAGAAGAAATGAAGATATTTAATATAATTATTATGTTTTGAAATCAAAAATCAGATTTAAATTTTGATTATCTAACATGTAATAAATGCATAATAATTTTTAAATAATAATTTGTTATTTATTCAAATCCTAAAAAAACACGGAAATGATTTAGTAATATTAAATGGCCAATAAAAAGTTTGCAAAAAAAAATTTCGGTAAAGCAGCTGAATTCATAATTAAATCATGTTAATGAAAAATGAGAATGTTTTTAGATTATGAAGTTTAAAGCAAACTGTCTGAATTTTACAGAAATTTTTTTTAGTTTATATTTGGATGTGAAATCGTTTTTTAAATCCCTAAGAATTGAATTTTGAAGTTTAAAGAGTAGTATTTTCAAGCTTGAAAAATTTTATTTTGAAGTTTGACTAATTTTATTTTGAATTTAGATTAATTCTATTTCGAACTCTGAATGATTTATTTCTGAGGTCTTGAGTAATTGCGTTTTAAATTTTTGGGAATTTTAATTAAAATTAAATTCTTAGAAAATATTTTTTGAAGTTAGAAGAATAGTACTTCGAAGTTTGAGAAATCAGATTTAGAAGCTTGGAAATTTTTATTTTGAAGAATGGTTAATTAATAACATTTTTTTCCCATAAATTCTCTCTGTGCCACGGCCACTAAATTTTTTTGCGATTTGATGATAATGGTGATTTTATTTTGGAATAATTCCAGGAATGTAAGCTAAAAATTTACTAAACTATAAACATACATACATATATATATAAATTTAGAGATTTTCTCGCTTATTGAACATACCAACTATTTTGTGAGATGTAGATAATTTATATTTTATAATATTTCAGATCCAGTTTTGTAAAGATTAATTATTTCATATTTTTTTTTCTCATGATAATAATAGGGTTACAGAAATTTAATGTGGATATAAATTTTATTTGCATATGATTCATAATATCATTAACAATGATATTACCTTTTTTGATACAAAAATTATTAAAAACTAGAGAAATATTAAATTTTTTATGTGAAATTTTCTATTCATCCAAAGAAACCCCCACATAAATATATATTTATTTTAATTATTTTAATTTTTAAAAAATTTGAAGCATAATTTACGGGATTTTAAGGCCAAAAAAAAAAAGTATAATTTCGAGTATAAATATAAATAATTTTACATTTTATAATTATAAATACTTTTATGAGAATGAACATATAGGCTTTAATATCATTAAGCCCTTTTTTTAAACCTCGGGATGATAAATAGGCCTATATTATGCAAAGAAAAAATCCACGTAATTTTTATTCCCCTTCAAAATAGTGGCTAATTTCAAAAAAAATAAATAGAAATCCATTTGACAGAGAAAATTACTAATTGAGACAGAAGGGTTTTTATTTATTGGATATAGACAGTTAAAATAATCTTTTGAGTTCATTGAAGAAACAAAATCAAACATTTAAAATATAAAATAAATATAAACAAAAATTCATAAACATTTCAGAGCCGGTGGCACTAATATGGGATTCATTTTGATGTCAATATAAAAAAAACATTAGAAAAATTCATTCTTTGCTGAGTAAGTCCTTATTTCCATCGAATAAAATACTGGATTTTAGAAATAGAATTCACTAATATTTCGGCCTTGGATATCTAATGGAAAATCTCAAATTAAAATAAATTTTAATAAACATTATACAAAAAAGCCCAACGCGGGGGTCGAACCCGCAGCCTTGAGATTAAGAGTCTCACGCTCTACCGATTGAGCTAGCCGGGCATACGTCGGCGACAGGATTTGAACCTGTGCGGGCAGAGCCCAATAGATTTCTAATCTATCTCCTTAACCACTCGGACACACCGACGAATGATTTCTGCCGGACTCGAACCGGCGACCGTCTGTGTGTTAGACAGACGTGATAACCATCTACACCAAGAAATCGTGTCGATTGAAATAAAAAAATAAATATATCAAAAATAATAATTATAAGGATATAATCGTTGAATTTTCTCTGCGTGGTTTACGTTCAATCATATTCAAATTGTTTCCATTGGTCTAGATAGAAAGTTCAGATTCATGGATTTTGAACTTGATTATCGAGAAAAAAATAACTGTTATATATATTTATGTAATTTTTTTTGGAAAGAATCGTTTTAAGGGGGAAGTTGTCGTTTTATCGATTAACACAAACTAATCCAGAACCCAAACCCGTTGTAAATTTTTTATAAAATCAAAGATATACACGACATAAATGTTGCAAGAATTATTAATTTTTTATAACACCACTTCTCGCTTGAGTTTATATTGATTTTTCACACTCTCATAATCCCTGCTATTTTACTTCATTTTGTTATAAATTGGATTATTATTCCCAACTATACCGAGTAAAAATGAAAAAAATGATGATTTATAGTTTTATATTATTTTTTAATGTCACATTTAGCGCCGGCATGTTTTTTTACTCTAATTCTCTTAAAAGAGATGATTTTGTAACTTAATATATTTCTTATATGTGATTTTAAGTTATTAATTAACTATTGGGTAATAAATAGCCTTTATTTAAAAAAAAATTAACGAGAAAAATTAAATATATCCCTTATAATTTCTCCAATAATTTAAATTATAACTTCATATCATTCAGAATACTTCAAATATAATCTAAAATTAAAAAAGCGGAGGTCTGAATACACATAAATAAACTTATAGAAGACAATATAGCCAAATTTATTTTTTTTTGAACTATTTTATTTTATAAAAAATATTTTTGATCAACACATTCAATCAAAAAATAAATTGTTGTTTTTATGGTTTTATTTCACTCAAGTGGGCTTTTAAATACTTTAAGATGAAATAAACTGATAATTTTTAATTTATAGCAATTTAAATTTAAAACCATTCCTATTATTAAAAATTCACCGATGTTATGTAAATTATTTTTATTTTTATTTTCTATTTTGTGAGATTTCACTATCACTAACATATTTTTTATTTCTTTGTTTATCTTAAAAGTATATATATATACAATTAAATAATATCCTATAAATGTTTATTAAAGTTGATTTAAAACCCAGGAGATATATAGTATACATCCAACAAAAAAAAAATTATGTATTTAGGTGATTTTCCTACTAAAAAATATTATTATTATTTCACTCAAAATATTATTGATGTAAATTATACTAAAACAAATAAAAACTCTTAATGTACGTCCACAAAATTATTAAGAAAAGTAAACAAAAAGTAACCTTGATTGAACCAAAAGATTTATAAATAACATTTTTAGAGAAAAATGGTTTATTTCTGGTGGAATTTAGCTATTAAATATAGAAAAAAATATTCGAGATTATCCGAGTTTTTTCTCAAAAATTTTCGGCAATAATAAATACTGGATATCAGTTGATTTCTGTTGCTATACAAATGTAATATAAACCACAACTTTTAATATATTATTTTCATTTTTGGGATCACATTTAGATGAATTGTAGTAACATTATTAAAATATCTTTTTGGTGATTAATTGATATTTTTCATTTTCATTTTTAAATTTACACCTTTCCCTGGGTTAAAATTTCGTTGGGGAACAAAAAAAAAGATTTTTTTTTCTAATTAAAGTTGGAAAAATTCGAAATATAATAATCACTATAGAAGTATTTAGATTTACATGCTAAATATTTTGGCTAAAATGAAAAAAATTTAGTATATTGAAAACATTATTTCTCATTGAATTAGAACATATGTGTATTTTTTTTTAAGATTGAAAGCCTGATATCTAAAAAATGTCTTGGATTTATTATTATTATTATTTTAAGTTAACAAAATTATTATTCGATAATATTAATAAATAAAATAGTTATTTTATTTTAAAACTTAATTACTTGACCAAAAAAGAAGTTTTGCGTTTTTATAAATTTACGACTTTATAAAATATAAATATTCTTGGATTCTTATTTATTTTTTTAAAAAATCAAGAAAAATAAATTATCTAAAATCTAAATTTTACTTTGATAAGGGTTACAATGGTGGATGAAAGTGGAAAAAACTATCGTTTTTTCTATTTTATCTGAAACTGTTCTTAAAAAATAAAAATATAAAATTTGGGATGTAGTGGTGGAGAGAGATTTCTAAAATGTTAAAAAAGTAAATAAATACGTTTTAGCCAGATGTAATGAAATAAAAAAATATCTACTTTCCTTAAGAAAGCATGGAAATTTCATATTTTCAATATTATAACATAATTTAATAATGCGAGGAATTCATCAAGAGCATTTTAAGACCATATTTTCTTTTTTTAAAAAAGAAAATATTATTGGGGGAAAAAAATAACCAATTCTAAAATGATTCAATTACTTTTCATATACATCAACTTCTTAAAAATTTTATTCATATCATTTTTTTAAAAATTTAAAAATATTTTATTTATGATGAATATATTATAAGAGCCATAAAACAAAATTAAAGGTTTAAGTAAAGGTATTTATATACAAGGTGGTAGATATAAAGGAGAAATAAAGCTGAATAAATCTGCCATCGCTTGAAACTAACTTTCCTCCTGGATAATTTGAGGAAAATTGGTTTCTTATGGCCATCAATAATCATCTTTTTTTTTATCTTCATTAAATCGATTTAAATTAAAAAAATTAGCTCGTATTTTCATATTTTGAAGAGAAATTTTCCAGACATTTTTTTTTATTATAGAACTGTTTCTGCCCTTTCTCTGTTGATGTTAAATATGGCTAGTCCATTTATTATGATTGCCTTTTGAAAAAAATCCATTTATTCTATATATTTTTTTATTATCTCTGTTAATTCATTTTATGACCATTTTAAAGTGAATTTAAATTTTTAATTTTGTGTTTATTTCTCCGCAAATAATTTACTTGTCCAAAACCAAATTAAATATATTTAATCTTTTACTTAATTGTTCTGCAATATTTACAGTCTTTTTATTGATTAAATACGCCTTTATTTAATATTCTAAGTCTCTCTCCTGTGATTATGTACTTGCGAAATAAAAGCCATGTATTATTATTAAATTTTGGTTCTATATAAATCCTGTGCAATATATTATAATTATATATCGTATTTATGTTATTTAATCACCCTATTGTGTTTTATTTAGGCTCAATTCTTAGTTTTTTTTATATTTTAATAGTCTTTTTTCTTCCTTATCGGCTTTTTTTTAAAATTAATTGGAAATTTATTTTTCTTATGATAATATCCCATTGGGTATTTTTATAATTTTCAGGTATATTTAATTGCATCATTTATCTTTTATGGGTAAATCTCACTAAAAATTTAATAGATTTTCTGCTGATATTAATTGAGAATATATTTTCTGATTGGTCCTCAAGTAAAAGAGAAAAAATTTCCAAAGAATTTTCTGCTGATTTTTTATCCCGGCTTCTATGATTTATAGTAGATTTCTTTTATTAAGGCATGTCCCAATTAGTTTTTAATTTTTTTTTAGACTAAGAGTTTTAAAATTTTCGTATGAAAAAACGTAAATTACATTTGAATTTAGTCTGAAAACATTTTTTTATGTTAAATCAATTAAATTAATATTTTTTTTGGGGGGGGGGGTTTCTAGCTATTATGAAATGCATTATATAAAGCTTTTCTTATCCTTTTGCCAACTAATCGAGGTTTTAGTCTGATATTATTCTTAATATTGTGGCCTTATTTTGATAAAAAATCATTAAAACGCTTTATAAATAGATTTTTTGATTGGGAGTCGATATTTAATTGTCACTACAACCCATTTTTTCAGTCGATTTCTAAAATATTTATTATTAAATGATTTTTTATTACTCTATATGAATATTTTTAAGATTTTATTTATTTTTTGATACAAATATTATATAATGGTATTACGTGTGCAATATATCAAATTTTAGAGAGTGTGTGAGTGTATAAAATAACACTTCTGCATCTATTGAAAGCTTCTATTTTTTATATCATTTTTTACTGGTAATTTTTATTTTAAGTTCCTCTTGGCTCTTTTTGATTTTAATTCCCTTGAAAGAGAGGTAAATCAAAAGATATTTGAACGTTTCTTTTGTCAAAAGAACTTTTTGGTAAAAATAAATATGTTTTTTATTCGCCATTTTAATGAAAATTGTTTTTTTTAATTATTTTTTTTGCTCTTGGGGCTAGAATATGTAGTTTCAGGGTTTTTTTTATTTTTTTTCATATTTTTTTCACATTTATTTCTATTAGTGAAATATCTGAATACCTATGTTTGCATTCTTCTTTGGAAAAAGTAAATGCTTTTTTATTATTGTTTGGAATAATAAAAAATCACTCTAGTATTAGATTTTGCAGTAGCTGTGAGATTGTATCCCCTCATCGGACCCCTTGTTCAATTTTTATATGCTACATAAGTTTTCAATTTATGCATATTCTTATACTTGACTCTACATATATATTCTTCAAAATTTTAATAAATTATTGGCTAAATCCAAATTTTTCTAATATCAGGAATAAATAAAACCGATTAACTACGCCGAATTATTTTACTTGGTAAAGATACTTGGGTATCAATTGGATTTATTGAAATCGCTTATAATTTTTTTAACTAGGAGTTTGCTGCAAGTATACTATCGAAAAAAATTATATTTTTAACGAAAACTGATTGAATAATGCCAGTTAATTTTCCTATCACTTTTTTGAGTCTCTTAGTAATAGCTTTACTACAATTTTTCCATCCGAGGTTGAGAGAGTTATTGGCATATAGTTATTAGTACTTTTTGAGTTGTATTCTTTAAGTATTGGGAATATTTTTTACCTGCCATTAAAATTGCTCCATTGCTCCATTTATTTTTCAATATTAAAAATCCTTTGAAATGGCTGGATATCTGTTCTTTGAATTTTTTGTAGGATCTGAATGGTAATTTTTTAGGACCCAGATATCTATTGTTGCTCCAATAATATATTACTTTTATTTTTTCTATTTTTTTGTCTGTTATGTGTGAATCTGAAATATTAAGTGTTTAATTAATTCTCGAAAATTTATTTGATTTTCCGACTGGTTTTGTGTGGATTTTTTTGGAAATTTTTTCTGCAGAAGGCATAGTGAAATTAATTCATCATTTCGGTAAATATTCTGAACCTAGAAACATATGGAGTAGCTGACCATATGTATTTCACATATGCATAGTTTTTTTCCATACAAAGGATATTCACGATGATGTTATATTAGTAAATATGAGTCGTAAAAATTACTAAAAATACAACAATTATATTATAAATACTTGAGCTATAGCCATTTTGAATGAAATAACTTTTATTCCAACTTGGGAAATATATTTATTTTTTACAAGTTTAACTTCGAATAAAGAAAAATTATAGGAATGTACATTTTTTCGATTTAAAATTTCGTCCTGATAGTATACCATTTGTAATTTTGTACTTAATTAATTTATTCTATTTTTTCTCTGGATTTGGGTAGCTCGTAAAAATATTTTTTGACTTTTAGTTATTTTTTTATCGATTGGTTTTAAGGCGTATTATCACTCCAACCTAATTGTCTTTTTTAATTTTAATTCTTCTTCATTTATTGGATGAATTTTTTTTCATTTAATTCACCGGTCGTGGGATTTTTAGAATTATAAGGATCATTTTCCCGATTTTATCCGGCTTTTTTAATTTAGATTTTTTATTATTAAGCTTATAATAATTTGTGAAAAAAAAATTACTTTTTTTGATTGAGCCCAAAAATTTAATGAGAATCATTCAAAATTTGATTTTTATTTGGTTTCATTGGATAAATATGAAGCATCTAAGAGTATTTATATTTATATTTATATTGATTTCATTTTTTTTTTTTAAGGTTTATTTTTTTTACGAAATAATTGGGCAGCTATGTGTAATATTTGAATAATTCATTAGATCAGATATTAATAACTTTTAAGTGATCTTTTAGGATTTTTCGGATTAGAATGTAATATTTAATACTAATTATTCCCAGAATAGTCTTTCCGGATTAAGATGTATTCATCGTCTTTAAGTTTAGTTGTTGTATAGGTAAGCTGTATTGACCAATTATTTTTATTTTTAGTTCCACTCTCTTTTATTGATCACTTTTTCAGATAATCTGTCACTGAGTTGATTTTATACAATATGAATTTCACCTAATATAACAATTTATAGGTAATTTTTATTAATTTTTTGCTCGGAAATTCTAAGTTATTATCCTTTATTATTAATTATTTTTAAAGTAAAGATTAACTGTTTTTAGCTATTAATTTTTTTTTTGTAGAAATATCTGTATTTATTTATTCTTTTTTCAAATTCTATATGGTTAGGTAAATTTAATATTTTTCATAGTTTAAAAATTTTGCTGTATATTTAGACCAAATAGCTCAACTCAATTTTTAATCTGATCAGAGATTTTTATCTACATTTCTAATGTTAATATCTATTAAGCTCACTATGTCTGATTTGATGAATCTTTTCATATATGAGAAAAAAAATAATTTCGGATATAAATTTTACATTATAGGTTTTTATTTTTATATTTTTATTCCACTTTTTGGATCTTTTATTGTAAGTTTTTGTTTATGTGTATTTTTTTCTCCATTTATTGAGATTTTAAACATATGAAACCACCATATATTCTGTGATGTCAGATATAAGTGTCTAGCTAAATTTCAAGCATCGAATTGAAATTTTCATGTAATCAATGACTCTCCGGGCTTCAATTCCATGACTGTTGAGTATATTCGGTTAGAGTAGTTAATAACTCCACCTGTGATATTGTTGAGGAAAATCAGAGAATTTTAAAACAGAATAAAAAGAGTAAGTCTGGCTATATTATTTTTTTATAAGGATAAAAATTATGATATTAAATTCCAAAAAAGAGTGTATGTATCCCCTTATCTGGGAATTCGTTTGAAATTGTTTTTTTTGGATTAAAATTTTTTTAAAACGCATTTTCGAATTGAAATCCATATAAAATGGGGTTACAAGATGCGTCCAATGAAATTAATTGGATTTTTTAATCCTTATGATTTATCTACTCCAATAGATCACCAAGCCTGTGAAAATTATATGTGGCCCCACAAAGAGTTGAACCGGGAGGGTTATTATTTAATTCTTTAAAACAACCTTCGATTCCACCGCTGTGTTAGATGTATGGATAATTTAATTAATCCGGCCTATCATAACCAATAATCAAAGATAAAATTAATTTAAATTTTTTCTCATATGTTTTTGGTTAATCAATTTGATTGGAAATTAGCGGCTAAATTTTTAAACATCAAATTATATTTAATATTAGATATAATCATTGTATGGTTCACATTTTTTTTTGAATCCTCTTTCTATTTTTATTTCAGTGAGTAAAAACTTTTAGAAATAGCTCCTCTTTTTTACTCAAAACGAGCAACATGAAAAGCTATTAAAATTCTTCCAGATTTAAATTTTTACTTAGATAAAACTCTGACCAGGTTTTAGTATAATAACTAGACATAGGGGCATTATTTAGATAGGTATAAACGCATAATATAAACTTAAACATGACTATATAAAATAAAATACTAACCGTTCGATATTGTGCTCGTAATCCTCATAATACGAATTTTTTTTGCACTTTTGGTATAAAGTGTGAATCATAGGCTAGTTTTTATTTTTGTAACTTTTTTTATACCAGGCTCGGTTCGAGGCAGATTAGTTTTCATTTTCGGGCGTGAATCACTCTGTCTTAGTCAGCCTGCTAACTGCTATTTCTGCTTTAATGTTATAATAATAATATTTTATTTGATAAACCAATTTATTTCTTTTTATTGGGTGATATATAAAAAGTTAGAACGAAATCGGAGTTTCAAGTTCAGAGCTCCTTCTCCAAAAATACTACTTTTCTCTTATTAAAGCTATAACTGTCGCCAATACTGGTAATTTACTAGATAAAATGATAGTAAAAAACCACAGGTTAATCCAGTGAAAAAAAAATCTAGATTATCCAATAAAAATACTGATTAATAATAAATAAAATAAATCAAAATAAATTTTTTTTCATCTTAATTAGCCAATAAAGAAATAAAAGTTCTTTATCTCTAATTAAGACTATTTCAATTAAAATATTATATGACACTATAAGGTGTGAGATTTGAACATCAGGCATGTCATTCAAATGCATGTTTATTACAGGAAGATGAGAAAGCTCCGGTTTAACTTGGAAATTATAATTTTTTATTTAGTAATAAAGATTTTGAATCTATAAAACCAAAATAAAATTTTATATTTTACTTTATCAATTAAAAATTCAACACCAATATGATTTAAAAAACTTAATACCATGATCTCATGTTCGGAATTTTTCTTGAAAAATAAGAAAAATTCTATAAAAAAAACTTTTAGTCGAATTTATAATTATGTATAAAATTATTTGATCTGGGACAGTATAGATATTAGCTGATATCTAAATAGATAAATAATCTAGATATAAATATAAAGAAAAAGGTAAAGCAGAAAGGAATAATCTGTGTAAAAGTTTGAACTTCTTCTTTTTGTACTTGTCTTCTGTTAAAATTATTGATTGGGAATTTCGAAAATTGTGTAAAATGATTTGAAACCAAAGCTAGTTAAATTTTTCAGCCTATCATCAGATAGTTGATAAAAGTAAAAACCTGAATATAAACCTTACATTCTGGATGTAATTTCTATATTGAAATTTTCTCTAATATTTTTATCAATATATTCAGCTCTAGATACAAGTATATTAAATTTTAAACTTGAAATATTTAATTTAAAAATCAATTGAAAGTAATTTTATATCGGAAAAAGAATGCAATGTGCATGAAAGTTTATTTATTTCATTTTTTTCAATTATGATTAATTAAATTGAAAATACTTTTTCAGTGAAATGTGTTTAAAATAGCAACAAGCAACTTTATTTAGCTCTACTTTGTTAAAAATATCAAATGTTTTAAATTTAGGTAGAATACCAAAGAAATTGAGACGTTTATTTTTTTAAAAAAAAACAAAAGGCAGATTAATAATATAAACTACTATAAATAAATGTATATCTTTAAAAAAATTGTAAGTTGAATTATTTTTGGCTATAATTTTTTGCACAAGAAAAAAATTAAAAACTTTATAATTTTTTAAAAAATCATGATTTAGCGGATAAAAGCGCATTTTTTCCATGAAACATGATTTTTTTTCCAAAATAGAAGATATTTTCGAATTTTTTTTATTATTATTAAATATATAACTAAATTTAAACAATAATTTTCGATTTTTTCATTTAAATAAAATTCAATCGAAACTAATTTATTTTAAACACTATTGGAAATTTATACCATGTATAGATGTTGTATTTTTTGCTAATCCGGCGGGGCTATTACTGCTGGGTTCAATTTTTTTATCGGGTGCTTCAATGCCAGAGCGCGCACCTGAGTCCTCTTGCTGGGGAGTAAGGATGTTTTGGGAATTTGACATGTGTATTTTGTCAAAGTTAAGATCGGAAGTGTTTACTTATGACTATAGATTTGTATTTTTATTTTTCTATATATGTAATTTATTTTCATGTTTTTTTATTTTTTTTTATTTTTTTTCCAAGGGTATAAAATCAAAAGTTAGAATATGTTTAGTATAAACCGAGATCTATTCTTTTCTTGTAAAAATTTAAAGTGAAAGATGGAAATTGAGACAGATTCAAAAAAGTGTAAATTATAAGTTACTAACTACAACAATTAGATTCCTCTAAAATTTCTTGGGTACGCTAGATTTATTGATTCTGGTTTTTCCACTCACCTTCATTCTTTTGGAAGCGCTAGTATTTATATACAAAATAAAAAAACAAGATAACAAGATAAGAGCTCCCTAGAGCGTTTTTTAAGTACTAAAATTTTAAACCATTGAAGCCAAAGAATAAATACCATCTTTATTTGCTATAGGACCTCTCTTTACGGGAAACTCTTTGTTTCTTAGTACTGATGCTCCTTCTCATCATTTTTAATACTTTATTTCAGTAAAAAATTTAATTGGCCATCATTAGTTGTTCGTGTAAAAGAAAGGGAATCTATTTCTGTTCTTACACTTCTACATAGGTATATGTGATTTTGATTTAATTGGTTTATAAAAAATATAATTCAATAAATGAAGTTGGAAACTATTTAATGAGCCAATATACTTGAAAAAAATTATCCAGTCCGTAAAAAAGATAATTTTAGAATAAAATTAAAAAAAATTTTAGAGTCGAATTTCAGAGCTTTTTAGCTCAATCTGATTCGAACGATTAATATATACGCTACAATCCTTCTATTGAAGATTGATTGAAAACTATATGTAAACGAAGTTTATTATGAAAAATTGACAATGGGGAATCTCATAAATTAATTAGCTTCAGTAACACATAATTCGATTTTTGATTTCATTTATTATCCCATGAAAAAGCGAAAATGCGTAGTATAAAAGAAAAAAAGATCAAATTTTCAAGAAGGGGCTATTTTTTATTTTCCTTTCATATTTAAATATGTATATATCATTTATAAAATTTGATTTTAGTTTTGAATTAATGCGAAATTTGCTAAAATAACAGTCGGTAGGGTTATTTTATCAGTACATAAAATGATAAAGGATAAATTTCTTCTTATGAAAAAAAAGTGACAGAAATATAAGGTTTTTTTTTTTTTACCATTTTCTGATGAAGCACTGATGATCCATGCATATATTCAAAAAGTGCAGATATTTTCCAAAAGCTTTCTGAAATATAAAGTATTCTTTTCTAGGAAGCATAAAAAATAATGTATAAAGTGTGAATATCCATATCCTATGGATGAGTAAATTACTATTATAAGCTCATTAAAATATGGATATAAACATGGATTCAGCGATTTTTTAGTAAAAGTAAAAATATTTCAGGAGTTTTTGCGAAATTATGCTCATGAAATTGAGCCTTAATGGCCTCAATTCAAGTTCACAGCTGCATATTTAGGCGTCATTTGGATGCAAAAATATACACATTCAATAATCCCAACAAAACGTGCCAACATAAGCATTATTGGTCATAATGCAAATCCAAGAATTTCTTCAGTAAAGATTGTGTGCTAAAATTAATATGGTCTTCTTAAGCAGTTACTGGAGCATCCGGAAATAAATTAAGGGTATCAACAGGCTTTCACTAGAATATACAAGATAAATTCGTATTTTTAACTAATTTTGATTTTATAAAAAAGATTCTGAGAAGCATTAGAATTTGAATAAATTTTATTTTTAAATGTTCTTTTGTGTTTTATTTTATTTATTTAGTGGAAACCATTTGTAATAAAGAATATAATTTAAAAAATTTCAAGGACTTAAAGAAGAGATGTGAGTTAATATTTCGAATAAAACTCTATTTGCCCACCTGTTTCTATGAAAAAAACATTTGGTTATGATTTTTTTTTCGCAGCTGTCATTTATTCTAGAAATTTCTTACCACCAAAGAATTATAGCTTTGATTTTATGGTCAAAATAAATGCATTTTTGTATTGGATCGAATATTTCTTTCTTCCATATATTCAATTTTTCTCGTGTTATTAATGCATTATGATATACTAACTTTATACTGCTCATTATTTTTGGCGCAATTGACAGCTTGTATATTTTAATTCATTGAAAATCAATCCAACTCAAATTATTGATTCCTAAATTTTACCATTTATGGGGGGGGAGGGGTTTCCCGTTATTTGAGTATTGGAAATTTGTGTTTTCTACTATTTGATAACCATGGAAGAGTATATGATTGGATGGAAATATTTCTTTCTGAGATTTGTCTTTGAAAATGTTTATGCATTTTTTTTGGTTAGATCGAAGGTTATCTGACTATAATTGATACTTACACCATATTATACATGTTAATTTATAGTTCCAATAATATTTACTTTATTTAAAAATCGGCCTAATGTCAGCACCGAGGTTGATTTTATCCAATTATGGTCTAATTGGTTCAGATTCACATTTATCCTATTTTCTAGATATTTATTGCTGATGTTAGGCTACTAATGCAATTGAGGCCTTTAAAGGCGTTAAAGGCTCGACATTGGATATAATTTCAAATGTTTTGAAAAACGCTACAATAATTATTTGTAGAGTTGAAAATCCACTAGACATGCTGTAATAGGGGGGGTTTTTTTTGTACTAAACTCATTTTGTTGAATAGTTTAGATTCATTTGAAAATAAGTTTTATTTTTGAATAAGAGTAAATTTTTTCCAATTAAATGCATTTTATTCAAAATTAACGCTTTTGCTCAAATTATCAAATTTGTTAAATTTATAATAGGCTTATAATTAATTTTAATTTTTGAATCAAATTGGATCAAAAGTTCTAAATTGGAATTTAAAACCTGCTGATTGAAAATTCGATTATTATATTTTTGTATTCATTGATAGAAAAAAAAATAGTAAAAAGTTGTGATTTTGATATTTCAATATAGGAGCTAAAAGTCTAATTGCCTAAACGTATATGAAGAAAACTGGAACTAAACCATAAATTTTGAGTAAGTTTCAAACTCGTTTTTTTTTTTTTTAAATTTATCTAAAATAATTAAGATCTCCAATTTCTATATAAAGGATTGGAATAAGTAACTAGAGTTTTATCAGAAAATATCCTTTATTTCATTTTTTTTTTTTTT
>LSSL01000457.1:10303-20423 GCA_001953115.1 Smittium mucronatum | reverse complement strand
GGCTCTGTTAAAACATCAAACTCCGAATCTACTTTATCCTGCTCTAAAAACTTATCTACAAATCCAATGCCTCAATTTGAACTCAATACAATAGAATCAACTCAAGACCTTCAACCTTCCGTTGAATCTTTTGTCACCATCCCAGACACAATAAAGTTAGTTAAAATTATAAAAAACCCATTCAAATATGCATTTCTCCCAAACCCTATATTTACTCTTTTCAGATTTAAATGAATTTTTACAGAATTTTGAGATATTATCTATTTAGAATTCCAGAGGACCCTGAAACGCGAAAGAGGATTGAAGATACTGCTCGCCTTGTAGTCAGCAAAAAAGAACAATTCAGTAGGACAGAAATGAAACTCAGGGTTTCTAAATCTGTGCTCGATCACAAAATATACTCATTCCTATCCAATTCACATGAATTCAACCACTACTATAAATTCTATAGAGATTCCATAAACTCTGGAAAAACAGTCATCGATCCCAAACCAATTAATGAGTAAAATAGCGACTTGACTGAGTATCTAACTTCTTGTTCATCATCGAGAAGCCTCACTTACCTTCTGACCATTAAAAATTCAATATTGAATACATATTTAAAAAAAAGCAATTTTTAGAGAAATATTTGTCTTTTACAGGATTGCGCTTTTCTAATCTATGAGCTTAATAGGTGGAAATACTAGGCACGATTTCCTGTAGATCCTCAATTTTGAAGCTAATAAAGCATATTTTAATTGATTTTAATAAAAATCAAAAAAATTGGAAACCCATATACCCCTTTTGACTTAAAGGCATGAATTTCCCTATTAAACTTGTAATAGTTTTTTTATGCAATATAAGTGACTTGTATTCCAAGCTAGTCTATTTTTTCTCAATTTATAATTTTTTGCTAAATTATACCTTTCACTTCCTCCAAAAACTCTAGAAACAAAAGTGTGTAAATCTATCCCCATATCATGTAGATTGGCATATATATTTTTCAAACGTAAATCTACAATTTTCGCGTTGGAAATACTGTTCTTTCAAATTAAGGGTTTTCTTTTACACTAGAGATTAAAAAATAATATTTTCTCCTCTTTCAGAAACCATAAACCCGAGTATGGTTGGAAAAAAGGTCTGCATAAAGTTCAATACTCCTAAAAACCATATTATCCAAACCTCTATGATAAAAAAATGACATTATGTTGATTAATCTTGTAGTCTTTCGTGTGAGATTAGGGATTATAATTATATAGCCATTTTGATTCTTAAAATCTTCAATTAAAATGTATTCTCAATCCTGTCTTAAAATTGTTAGAATAATGAACAAAAAAATTCAAAAATTATCTTGAGATAAAATTATGAAAATATTCCAATATGTTTAGTAATCGTTGTATTTCTATGAATAAGCATTTAATTGATTAAAAATACAATAATGACACTCAAACATTTCAAATTTAGAAAAATCAATCCCCAAATTTAATAAAAATGGCTTAATTATACAGTATATGCTACAGTATATGCTTTAGATTTTTAAAGAATCTTTTGGTGGGTTTTTTTATTTAAAAATGTCAATTTAGTTTGTTTTAAAGGGAAAATCCCATGAATTATGCATCTATATCCAAATTAAAATGTGAAAAAATTTAAATGGTTTGACAAAATTCATAATTTTCAACTAAAGAAAATTTAATAATATTATGCGCAAATATCCACTATAAAAATTTTAGCTCATAATTCCTTCGTTTAAACTAGTTTAAGGGCTAAAATTTTACCGTTAAATCGAATACTTTTTTATTACAGTGGTTTTGAGAGTTTCTAGAGAATTATGTCGTATATAATTTATGTAACTATCTGGATTGGAAAAAAGAAATAATTTCCTGTTTTTTTTTTTTATCACGGAATTTTATTGTAAGATAACGTCATTAAAAACTATACTAAATGAATATGAAAAAAATAAAAAGTATAGAAAAGACTATTATCCTAACTACAATAAGTTCCTCTGCAGGACTACCGGCTGCGTACCTACGGGAAAAGGGTTCAATCTACCAATTGAAAGACCCCCCCTGGCATTGCTACAAGTAGGCTGGATGGCTGAGGTTAAATACAGTTAAGAATTAAGCTCTTTATCATCGAACAATAATTCATTGAAACTATTGAGTTCCTAGTCAGAGCCTACTTCTAACAGGACTAATAAAAACAGGCTCCTACCCAAACGCGGATTTGATCGACATGGCTCTCCTACAAATTGCTGTTAGACGCTGAGATCCGTCTGATTGTCGATCGCTGGACTTTGGCACTAGACTATGTCTCAGTTGTGCTAAACAATCGGTTCCTCCTGTTTTGAGATGGTCCTCCCCTGGAATTGCTGTCCTCCGAATCGATGTGCGCTGTCTCCACTATTCCCAACCAAGAATAGTACAATGCTGCGTGAAATTTTAGTTTAGTGTACTTCGAAAAGTACACTATTAAGCTCCTAAACCACGGCAAGGTATTTCACTCTTAATAGAAGAAATAATTTCCTAAGTCCAATAATAGTGTAGCTTTTTTCTTTATGTTTTGAGAATCTGAGAACTTTTTTGATTAAGTTATTTTTTATAAAAAGCAAATACAAAGAGATATTTATAGTATTGGTTTATTATATCTTCATTATCTTTATCTTTACCACTATTGTTACCTTTACTGCCACCATATTTCTATTATTTCTCAAAACCATAAATATAACTTTTAAAGTTTAAGAATATTATGAAAAAAAACTCATATTACTTCAAAAAAATGCTGTTGGGAAACTCATGTTTACTTGTACATTTATTAAGAATATCGAATTACTTTTAATAATAATAATAATAACTTTACTATAATTTTTTTATCAGAGATTATAAAAATTTAATGCTTATTATAAACCAATTGAAACTAGCACGCCAACTAAACTTGATAGTGCCAGGGAAACAAAACCTTGGCTACATATGCAAATTGTTAAAAATAGTGGTATGAAATTCCATGAAGCAATATAAAAAAATTCCAGTTTCATTTAAAAATGGAATTAGGTTTTTTTCAATAAAAATTCAAATATAATATTGACGCTTTAAGTTGATTTTTTTTTAAAAAAATTCATGAAATCAATACAGACCTTACTCTTTTTAATTTATAATTTTGATAGAAATTATACTAAAAATTAATATTTTTCCAATTAATAAATTAAGTAAAAAAACTATTAATTCTTATTTAGGATTTCAGTTGATATGATGGTCGTAGATGTGATGTATAATTGAAGGCATGAAAGATAGCGAGGTATATATAAGTATAGTTAGAAAAATGAGTAAACCCACAATCTTTTTCAATTTTTTTATTTCGATTACCCATTTTTAAAACTTACGGACAAAAAAATATAACCTTTTTATTTCTTAGATTCCTCTTCGGAAAATATTAGGAATATGCTTATATTTTTCGGTTAAATTTCATCATTTTTCTATTATATTTATAATAAAGTTTTTTAAAAAAATTCACAATGCGAAGAATAGAAAACTAATTTTTTCTTTTTTAAAAAAAAATTGTGATTGCTTTATTAGATTTGTCGATATAATTGCCAAAATTTATTCGAAAATGAGTGAATCCAAAAAAAATTGATATTTTTAACATTCAATAATTACTTAACATCACTTTTTTCCAAAATTTGCTTCCTTTTATATTTTTATATTTTTTTCAAATAAAGCTTATCATTCAGCTATTAACTCGATTTTTCAATAAAGAAAAAAAATTAGTGTTACATATTTCTTTTTAGCGTCCTATTAGAATAAATTATAAAATAAGAAAAATAATACCGGTGATTTAAGATTTTATTTAAGTGTTAACATCAATAGTTTAAAGGGAGAAAAAAAAATATACATTAGATATTTTAAGTTTAAATTTGATTTTATCGAAAAAGCCTTAAAATTCAAAAAATATATAATTCTACAAATAATGAAATGATAAAAATTCTATATTTCTTAATGTGTCACAAGATCTGATATTCATAAATATTATTGGTTTTTTTTCTTATTTAATAATATTAGCATTTATAATATAAAATTGAAATTTTTACAAACATTTCATTAATTTTAAAGTTGGTATATCTTTCTTTTTTTAGATAATAAAATTTAAAATCATAATTTTCTGAATTCAGCATTTTTATTTTTATTGTATATAACCTTAATAAAAATAAAATTAATCAACCACTTTTCTTGTTGTAAAACTCAATCGATCTAACTTTATTAGAAATTAAGTCGAGAAATCCTTTAAAAAACCTTTTACGTAATATTAAATTGCTTTTGCAGCAATAATTTTGGTAAATTAAATTTTTTTACAACTCCATAAAGATGGCTTTAATTGTATTTTTTTGAATAATATAGGATAAAAAATTATAACTAAAGCTTTTGGTTTTTATGGAGGAAAAATTTAATGATTATTTAATATGTGGCCTAAATATTCTTCTAAAAATAGTTCAAAAAAAATTATTTTAAAAAAATGCTAGATTTAATATGGTCTTAATTAGCTAAAAAAAATTATGTTCAAATTTTGGATTTTTCTCAAAGAGAAATATATATATGTTAATAAATATATCAATAGTAAACGGTTAAAATTATTTTTTGTGTAGTTTATTTCGAATATAATTATATTTGGTTAATTAATAAAAATATACCATATTTCTAAAACTTATTATAAAAGAATTTTTTTTAATCATACCATTTAAAAAAAAAACAAGAACAAAGTCTTGAATTATTTACAAAAAAAATATGTAAGGTAAATTTTTGGATTATAGGATTAAATTTATTTTTAGATATTATTAGAATAAATTGTGGAGATTAATTATTTCAATGTATAAATAATTAAATAACACCCAAAAATTTCATTTTTTTATATACCATCAAATAATTCGAAATACATTGCTATAATAACAAATCCCAATTGCGATTTTTTTAAAAAATGCCATTATAAATTTTTTATAAATTTTTTTGAGTTTTTCGGATTTTTTTAGTTTTTTTTATTTTTTATTTTCAAAATATTGATTTGAAAAAATATTTAAGGCTAATAAAAAAAAAAATCCCCAAATTTATTCTTGATTTATCATTCAAACTTATCATCAATTTCATTATAATCAAAATTATTAAATCCAATTCAAAATTTAATTTTTCCCTTAATTTTGTCTTTTACTCTTGAGAAATTTCTTTATTTTTTGTTTAATATCATTCCAGACTTGAAAATTTTGAACTAAAAAAATCCATTAATTATATCAAGAATAATACTTAATAAATTTTTTGGGATATAAATAAATCTTCATATTAAGAAAAAAAGTATTCTTTTTCGTTTATAGATGGAAATTTCCTTTAAAATTGATTTATTTAACAGTTGCCATAGATATTATTTGAATAATTTTAAAGAAAAAACACCATAACACTCTCCTTTTTTAAAAAAAATGGACACATCTTAAAGATTTGGATAAAGTGAAAACCCCAAAAAATTTCATAGATAAAGAGATTTATTTAATAAAAAAATAGTAATAGTAATTAGATATATCTTAACTTTAAAAAGAAAATTTCAGTTTTATATAAAAGAGATTTATTTAATAACAAAATAGTAATAGTAATTAGATATATCTTAACTTTAAAAAGAAAATTTCAGTTTTATATAAAAGAGATTTCGGTTAAATATTATAGTACAGTAACAGTTATATTTTTATAAGTGAGATTAAAAATCAGTTCGAAAAACTAAATATTTTTAATTAAAGTCAATTAATAAATTCAGAATGAAATAATTGCAAGAATATTAATTTTAAAATAAAAAAACATAATAATTAAGCTATATAACCTACTCGGAATTTATCGATATCATAAATAATATTTACGTGAACCATTTCAATATCACATTAACTATTTCAAGAAATATTGAACCAAAAAATACGTTTTTATACCTTAATTAAGTTGATATCACAAACTTATAAACATAATATATATATATATTAATTAAAAAAAAATCTATAAATAAAAATCAATAATAATAATAAAATCTGTGATATGGCATGTGTTGACTGAAATTTTTTTGAAAAATTTTGCAAAGAATTCATCTATCTTTTTCTAAAAAAGTAAAGAATGATCAATTAAAATATAAATTTGAAATTTTATAGGTTTAATTAAACAAATATTATACAAATTATCATCCCTTTGAATGGTCAGCAATTTTTATATTAAGTGATATGGATAAGATAAATTTGAAATACTTTTTAAAAAAAGGTGAAAGTTATTTTAAGAAAAATATAGTTTAATTCTGTTAAATTTAAATATTCACAAGTTTTACTTTTTACTCCCTAAAAAAAATAATAAAAACTTTTATCAGAAAACGCAGTTTTATATTAAAAAAAAAAAACAGATCCTGTGAATAATTTTTTACTTTTTTTATAAAATACTTAGTTTTTAAGAACATTAATGCCTTACAAAATAAAAAATTAATAATAAATAAAAATACTTTACAGATCTTTTAACCATTTAAATCAAATAAAATAAGGAAAATCTTGGTGTGTATTTAATATTCTCAATATCAATTTTTTAATAAATATAACTTCATATGGAGGTAAATGTAAAAAAAATTTTAAAAAATTAAAAGGGCTCTCCTGTACTTTTATAATTAAATACTATTAAACATACCAATTCAAAACAAATTTCTCAAAATAAAACCCCAATAATTATAAAATACCGAATAAATTATTATTTATGATTGAATATATTATAATTATGTTTATATTAAATAGTAATAATCGTACAGATATAGAGACTTAAATGATTCGGGGCTAAAAATATTTTATAAAAAAGATGAGTTGAAAAATATAAAATATTACTAATCTGAATAATTTTTTAAATAAATCTTTTTATAGCAATCAACAAAAACAAAATATAAAACTTGTATATTCTAAAAAATGATTTTTTATCAATAATAAAGACTTCATTTTTACATAATAATTATAATTATGATAATAACGAATCAAAATATAATTAGGGGGGTTTAAAATTAATAATATTTTTTATTTATTAACCAAAAATAATTTATAAAAGAAATTTTTATGAGTAAAAATAGTCA
This sequence comes from Smittium mucronatum, assembly GCA_001953115.1. Taxonomy (NCBI): domain Eukaryota; kingdom Fungi; phylum Kickxellomycota; class Harpellomycetes; order Harpellales; family Legeriomycetaceae; genus Smittium; species Smittium mucronatum. Next base: position 13,337 of record LSSL01000457.1, on the reverse strand, counting down.
TTAAATAAACACTTCTAACGGAAAAATAATCGATTACTCCTTTTAAAATTCGCCACAAGTGTGGCAAGATTTTTCAATATTTTTTTATCAATTTATAAAACTTTACTATATATATATATATATATATATATATATATATATTTTGGGATTTTTATTAGAGATAAATAATAAGTATCTAAGTGGATTATTAGTTATATTGAACATAAATAATTCGAGATTCATATTTTGCGTTATTTTAATTTATAAATTTATAAATTTCGTTATGTTTAATGTGAAGTTTTAAACAAAATACTATTTAAAACTGTGTTTTATTTTCATTTCAATAGTAAAATATTTTTTTTCAGAATCTTAGCTCCATTCAAAGAACAAAAAAATCAATAATTTTTCTGTTATCATTATTATTATTATTATAATCGATCAAAAAATTAAGCATTGATCAATGTTTCATCATTTTGAAATAAGTAGTTATTATTAGCTTTATGCCCTATTCAACTTCCCACTTTTAGGAAAGAGAATTTTTAAATTATATCCAAATATATTATATTCTCATTTTTTAGGTTTAAATAAAATCAACTGTTACTAAAATCAAAAAAGTACGCTATATTTTATAAAGATATTATCTGTTTTAAAAAAATTGATTATATACAACAAATTAGCTTCCCTAGTTGTAAATTTAAATTCCTAAAGATAATTTACAAAGATTATTTCATAAAAAAAAAAAATTATTAGTTATAAAATTCAATTTTTATGGAAATATGATCAAATATTTTAGCAAATAATGAATTTTAAATGATTATAATTTAATAAGAGTATAAAAATTTTTTTTTCCAAATTAGTCAGATCTAAAATATAAAATATATCACTTTAAAAAGATCGTTATTCCAAAAAAACCATCCAGAAAAAAATTAAAAAATCCCCAAAATTATTGCTAATCAGTTTGATTAAAAAATATCCTTATAAAATACGATTCATTTTTAAACTCCATTTAGAAAAAGCAATTAATTAAAAATATAGATCAAATTTAATTTAAAGGGATTTATTTTAAAAAAATAGTAATTTCCTGCGTTTAATTCAAAAAAATTTTCTATTAAGGAAAAAGTAAAAAAAATACCGGTTTTATAAGTTTATGTTACACTCATTTAATCTTTAATTATATTTATGAATGAATTTATATTTTCCGCAAGAAATTTAATAAAAAAGATGTATTAAAAAATATTCTATCTAAAAAATGATAATATGAATTCAAATTAAAATTAAAAAAATTAATTAAAATTCCATTAAAAAATTAAGTAACTACTTAATTTAAACGTTTTAAAGTAAAATCATTCGAATTAAGATTAAAAATATTTATTTATTAAATTTTAACCCCATAAACGCACGCAAATTTTTAATTTAAATGAGATTAGATTACTATATTATAATAAAAAAATAATAAAAAACGATTATCGCTATGAATTTATGAGATTTTTCTCATATTTTTTATAAGATTAGATTCGCAAAATTTTTGGTTCAGAAATTTATTATTTTCCTGTTAATAGTAAGAAAGCTTTTCTTACAGATAGTAAAAATTTTAAACTGCAAATTTAATTAAAAGTATGATATATTGTATATTTTTTTGTTCTTCAAAAAAAAGCAAACAGAAATATACGCATCATTGTAAATACATAATTAGTATAAAAACAGAAAATGATGTAGGTGTATTTATTAATTAAAATAATAACATTAAATTTATAAAAAATATTGAATTTTAGATTATTTTTTATACAATAAAAGAGTTTCGATTTAGATTTTTGGAGTATTAAAAAAAAATATCCGAACTAGCTCTTATTTTAATTATTAAAAAATTGAGAAATTTTTTTTGTTGAAAGATTATTTTCACACTTATTTATAATATAACTAAGATTTAAAGAAAATAAAAAGTTTAATAATATGTCTCCTAGCAATTTTTGCATTTATTTATGAAATAAAAGAATATCAACAGAGTTTATAGGAATTAAACTTTTTCTATTGGATTTTTTTGCAAAATCTAAATATGAAACTATAGGATCAATCTATTTAATTTTTTAACAATATTAAATTCAGTTATGGAAAAATAATAAAACTGATAATTTTTTTTAAAACACGTCGCAAGAAAATAATCTTCATTTAACTTGTATTGATATTTGAAATATAACCATTTTATAAATAAATTAAGATTAAAATATACCTTGTTTTTATTTACTTATGAATAGTCAACCAGTCCATTGATACTTCATTAAATTCTTTTTTGATGTTACATAGTTAAGTATATAGTGATATATTGTAATAAAACATAGTGCAAAAGTCAGGCTAAATAAAAGAAATAATTCCTTTAAATTAATAAAAACAGGGTATTGATAATTTTTTTAATATACACGTATTGTGGTTTCAGTTATTTTTATTATTTTAAATTAAAGATGATTTAAATAGTTTTAGAAATACCCCAGTTTGATAAATGTTAAATATCAAAATATTTTTAAATTTACCAATTTAATTTATCTTGCCAAAAGCCACTAAATCAGAGGAACATAAAATAAAAACCATTTTTTAGGATTTGATTTTTTAATAAAACTTATAAAGAATATTTCAGTTTTTTTTAATTTAATTGGATCATAAAATTAAATCATTTTAGAATTAATCTATTTTTATATATATCATTTCGCTTTATTTTAATAACCGTTTTAACTTCCTTATTCCACATATTAAAGAAAAATAAAACCTGATACAAATTATTCAATTTGTAAAAAAATCTAAATTAGTTTATTATAGTTTTTATTTAATTTTAATTCATATTCTTTGCAATATTTATTAAGTTTTCTCTAAAAGTTTTCTAAAAAAAAAAATCAAATTTTCAACTTTTATAGTTTTATTTTTGGAAGATAATCAAATAATTTATTTTACAAAAATAAACTAAAAAAAAATTAATAAAATTTAATGGCACATTAATTTTTTAACGCGAAGATAATTTAATTATTAGAAGGATAAAATTTTTATGATTGCTACACACACACACACA